>JAPFFP010105691.1:6426-19203 GCA_026153255.1 Solanum medicagineum
ATCCATGTTGATTCAGGTATCAACCGCTCAATTGGTTGATGGTTGTCACGCCCTACCATCCATGGCAATTGAGGTATTAACCCCTTAATTGGTTGATGGTTATCTCATCCTACGATCCATGGTGATTGAGGTATAGCACCCACCTCAACATGGTGTGGTCAACTTGCAACACTATAGGTACTTTTCATGAAATCAACACATATATACATTCCTTTCATCATCATAAAGTCATTCAAGTCATAGTACATGCAATGGATCATCAATAGCTCAAGAACCCTAAACCAAACATTTTATCAAATGCTTGATGGGTGTGCAATGCTAGTGTAAGACCATACAATTCAAGAGTGAAATCATACAATAAAACATGAAGTAAATCAACCCACCAATACTTGGTAATACCCTTATGTTATATACATTGGAACCCTTCATCAAATCGCAAAATATATTCTAGATTCATAGCTCAAAAAATGCTTAAACAGTCACATTTTTATGAAACCCCAATATAGTTCATAGTCAAATTCATAGTAAATAAGATCCATAAGTAAATCAACTTAGAAACATGAAAGTTATGTAAAAAGGAAGTTTGGGCACCATGGATGAAAGGATCCAATGTTTGACAACCACATACCTTAACTTCGGTGAATTCCTTGAAGAAGATTTGAATGGAGACTTGAAGCTTGAGTGAATTTCTTGAATCCGGAAATGAGTTTGGACCCTTGATTTTGAGTGAAATATTTGTTTAAGTGTTTGAGAGAGTATTGTGGAATGTCTTATATGATATGGTGTTAAAATATGGCTAAGTGTGGGTATTTTCACATAAAGGAAGACTTACTACCAAGACCCAAAAGCCTTCGACCTAACAATAAAAACTGGCCAAAAATAACACTAGTCTGCACATTGGCTATGTCGCGCCAAGGGCGCAGCTCAACACTGTATAAGGGAGTTTTAGGAAAATGAAATTTTGATACAGTAGCTTAAAATTGGGGTTAGACGCATTTCCCAAACAATTTTTTCCCCTGATCAACAATTTGAAGTCGGATTTTCGATATCACGCACGAATTTTGAGATATATAGAAATTACGATTTCAGGCACTTCTGAGGCACATTTTCGGGCACTTTTTGGGGTCGTTTCAATATCTCTCTCTTGGGAACATTTGTCCTGAATGTCAAAGAAACGTACATTTCACGACCCAAGCCTAGAGCCTAGACGTGGCATGGTGCATAGGGAACTTGGAAGGACCCCAACCAAGCCTCTAAACATATCATTACAGATCCTTAGTCGCGTAAGCAATAAAATACAACAAGAGATAGTAAATAGGGATAATCGGGGCTAAGGGACAACTTTCATATCATAAATATCAAGAGTCAAGAGAGAGAGTCAAAGCTCATAGCATTATACATAACATGTCTAACAACACCTCTAACCATGGAACTTAGTGGGGGCCAAGACAAGCAACCGGGCTCACCCTCATAGTCAAGTACATAATAACAAAAGGGAGTCCTTATACATAGCAAAAGATCAAATGCAATGTCCCCGAAGTGGATGACTCACCAATTAGCTTTGAGAGAGATCGTACTAGCCACGTGGAGGAGGATGATCAAGCGTGGCTTCGGTTCCTACATGGTGACATCATGTAGGCATAGAGTATGCGTTAGTACGTTTGAATGTACTAAGTATGTAGGATGCAATGCAACAAGAGATCAGCATCATGAGCAAAATTCATAACATAGGCAACGAATAAGCATATAGCAATATGACATGTATGAATGATGCTTAAAGTAAAATCATGCTTATATAGAACATAAAACATGTGTAAGGAGAGACCATTAATAGTGAATATCCAAGGCCTACCACCTCCTTGCAGAGGCGAATGAGGTACGAACCCCTCAATTGGTTGATGAGATACAAACCCCTCAACAAGGTTGATGAGGTACAAACTCCCCAACATTGTTAATGAGGTACAAACCCCCTAACATGGTCATCAAGGTACAAACCCCTTGACATGGTTGCAAGGGACTACCACCTCCTGAGCAAGGCGATCGAGGCACAAATGCCTCAAAATGGTTGCATGAGCCTACCACCTCCCGAGCGAGGCGATCGAGGTTTAAACCCCTCAACAAGGTTACCTGGGCCTACAACCCCCCGAGTGAGGCTTGGTCAATTCCCAACACTTCAGAGATAATATCATATACATATATTCCTTTCATCACCATATAGTCATTCAACTCAAAATATATGCATTGGACCTTCAATTCCTCAAGAAATCATAATTGGACTTTTATCAAACACTTTGTGTGTGTGTAGTACTAGTGTAAAACCATGCAATTCAAGAGTGAAATAATGCTAGAAAATTCAGTGTAAAACTATCAATAGATACTTGGTAACACCCTCAAGAAATATACATTAAAACCCTTCATCAAATCTCAGAATAGATCTTAGATTCATAGCTCAAAACATGCTAAAACAACCATAATTTCATGAAACCCCAACATAGTGTGCAGTAAAATTCATAATAAGTTAGACCCATGAATAAATAAACTTTAAATCATGCAATTTTAGGTAAAAGAAAGCTTGGGTATCATGGGTGAAAGGAACCCATGAAAGAAACCCACATACCTTGACTTTGGAGAATCCTTGAAGAATATTGGAGAGGGAGACTTGAAGCTTGCATGAGAACCTTAAAATCCGGATAAGTCTTGGGACTTGAAATTTGGAGATGAAATATTCTCTAAGTATTTGAGAGAGTATTTGGGAATGTCTTGGATGATATGAGGGTGAAATAAGCCAAACCATAGGTATTTTCACGCATGGAAAGGCTTAGGCCCAAGACCCAAAAGCCTTGGATCGGACAAGAAAAACTGGCACAAAATTACACTGAGGCGCGCCCTTGGCATGTTGCGCTAGGGGTGCGGAAACTTCACTAGAAATCGCATTTTCGTGATTTTCAAATTTTGCTATGGTTGCTCTTAAATCGGGGTTAGACCCATTTCCCACTCAATTTGACCCCCTGAACAAGAATATGAAGTCAGATTTTTGATATCATGCATAGATTTTGAGATATATAGAAATTACAATTCCAGGTACTTTCGAGGCACATTTTTGGGCACTTTTTGGGGTCGTTTCAGTACATAAAAAGAGTAATCATGAAGAAATCAGCCCCAACAAGAAGGCAATAATGTACTTAAATATCATTTCAAAAATCTCAACATAAGTGGCAAATTCACCATGAATTTGTCAACATAACATGAATGCATGCAAATGACATAGTGGTTGAAACATAAGACTTGAAATTACATAGGGGACTTAGAAGTAGTACCTTAGGCTTGAGTAGAACGGAAGAGATAGAGGTATCATTTTTGCATATCTGCCTCGGCCTCCCATGTGGCACTTTCAACTTGTTGATTCCTCCAAAGGACTTTAACGGAAGCCACATCCTTGTTCCTCAACCCCTTCACTTGCCTATCCATGATCTCTACTGGAACTTCTTTATAAGTCAAGTTTTCTTCAACAACACCCACAACATCCAATAGGACAATAGCATTTGGGTCACCTACACATTCCTTAACATAGACACATGAAAGACTAGATGAACCAAGTCCATTGCACTAGCAACTCCAACTTACAGACTGGCTTACCAATCCTCCTCAACACCCTATAAACATCCACATATCTTGGACTCAATTTACCTTTTTTACCAAAACGAACCACATCCTTCATGGGTGATAACTTCAAATATACCCAATCACCGACCTTAAATTCAAGATCCTTCTCCTCACTTCAACATGGGACTTTTGACGACTTTGGGATGTTCTCAACCTTTCTCTAATTAACCTTACCTACTCCAGAGCCTCCATGACTAGATCCGGACCCAACGAAGCCATTTATCTCACTTAGAACTACCCAACTGGTAATCTACAACACCTACCATAGAGGGCCCCAAAAGGAGCCATACCAACACTAGAATGGTAGTTATTATTATAAGCAAACTCAATCAATAGAAGATGATCATCCCCAACTACCCTTAAACTCCAAAATACAAGCTCTAAGCATATCCTCAAGAGTTTGGATAGTTCTTTTGGCTTGGCTATCTGTTTGAGGGTGAAAGGTCGCACTAAGCTTAACCTTGGTACCAGGACCTCTTTGGATGGACCTCCAAAAGAGAGAATTGAACTGAGCATCACGATCCGAAATGATAGATAAGGGCACCCCATCTAATCTAAAAAAACTCATGAATGTACAATTTAGCATAGTCTTTGGCCCCATAAGTGGTCCTAACTAGTAGGAAATGAGTCGACTTTGTCATTCTATCAACCACAAACCAAATAGAATCAAAACCCTTTCTAGTCTTAGACAACCAACCACAAAATCCATGTTAATTTCCTCCCACTTCCAAGTAGGAATCTCTATATCTTGGGTTAGGACACCCGGCCTTTGGTGTTAGGCTTTGACATGTTGACAACTATGACAACCTGATACAAATTTGGCAATGTCTTTCTTCATACCTCCCCACCAAAACACATCCCTCAAATCTCTATACGTCTTCATAGAACCAGGGTAAATAGAATAGGAAGAATTATGAGCCTCTATCACCACCCAAGCCTAGGGCCTAGACGTGACCGGCGAATGGGGAACCTAAAGGAACCCCAATCAAGCCTCATAACATATCATTACACATCCTTGGTCACGGAAGCATTTAAAATGACAATAAAAGATAAGCATAAACAAGGGAAATTGGTTCTAAGGGTAAACTTCCATATCATAAACATCATGAAGCAAGAGAGTCAAGACTTATAGCATAGATAAAACACATGTCCAACAACACCTCTACAACATAGATAAGAGTGGGTGCCAAGACAAACAACCAAGCTCACCCTAATTATAATGACAACAAGTACTCCAAAATATACAAGATGTAGTCTAAGCATAAGCATGATAGAAGATAGATATTGTCCCTGATATGAGGACTCACCAAAAGCTAACTTGAACAACCCTTCTAGCCAAGTAGGGGAGGAAGATGATCAAATGGAGCTCCGGTTCCTACATGGTAACATCATATAGGCATAGAGTATGCATTAGTACATTTGAATGTACTAAGTATGTGGGATGCAATGCAACAAGAGATAGGCATCATAATCAAAATGCATAATTATAAGGAATAGATAGCATAATAATAATATAGTATGTATGAACAATGCTTAAGTAAATCATGCTTTACAAATCATTAATCTTACATAGAACATAATATATAAGTGTGGGAAGAAACCTCAACCGACATAACATAAGACCAAGCGAGCTACAACTTGGAATCCCGATGTTAACCCTACACCAGAAGAAAACGGAATGTTACTTGCCAACGTGAACCACCTAATGACTAAGTGGATCCTTTAAGCCTTGCGTGAACTGGGTACTCGCCTCTAGTTCTTGGACTTGGGTACTCGCCTTCAGCCCGAAATTAGGTACTCGTCTTAAGCCCTCATGTTTAGGGTACTCGCCTCTTAAAGATTCGGGGACTCACCTCTAATCCCTTTACCTACGGTCGCACATAGTTCTAGGACTTGGGGACTTGCCTCTAGTCCACTCGGTGCTAAGTCTAATCCCACGGAATATAAAAGATAATCATACTTTAATAACTTGCAATAAACATAAAGACATGGAACGAGTAGCTCTTAAGATCATTGACCTCATATGGTAAGCTTAACTTAAATCATAAGAATAGATCATCATCAACGTTATCCTTTCATTAACATCAACATCAAAGGCTTACAAGAGGTATAATCTTAGAAAAAGGGGCTTAATCTGGCCCTACGAC
This sequence comes from Solanum medicagineum, assembly GCA_026153255.1. NCBI lineage: Eukaryota > Viridiplantae > Streptophyta > Magnoliopsida > Solanales > Solanaceae > Solanum > Solanum medicagineum. The sequence goes on from JAPFFP010105691.1 coordinate 12,237, forward strand.
ATCATCAATGTTTTCATGATTTAAACACATCTTTTAGAAAGCTCATAATCATCATATTCACTTGAATCATAACTCAACCAATAGATCATCAAAACTTAAAGAATCCTTAAAAAGGTAGTTTTTCAAACACTTGGCGGGTGTGTAATGCTAGTGTAAAAGCATGCAATTCAAGAGTGAAATCATGCTAGAAAATTCAATGTAAAACCTTCAATAGATACTTGGTAACACACTCAAGAAATATATATCAAAACCCTTCATCAAAGCTTACAATAGATCTTGGATTCATAGCTCAAAACATGCTAAAACAATCACAATTTCATAAACCCCAACATAGTGTGCAATGAATTTCATAATAAGTAAGTCCCATGAGTAAATCAACTTTAAATAATGCAATTTTAAGTAAAAGGAGGCTTGGGCATCATGGGTGAAAGGAACCCATGAAAGAAACCCACATACCTTGACTTTGGAGATCTTCTTGAAGAAGATTTGAAACGGAGACTTAAAGCTTGAATGAAATCCTAAGATCCGGAAATTGATTGGGACACTTAACTTTTGAGGAGGACTTGTGGCTTGACTTGGTTTCCTTGAATTCCAACAAGACTTCTCGATAACCTTAAGAATGAATGGAGAATTTGATGAAAATTAGAGAGGATTTTGAGAGGTTTTTGGTTGGTTTTTAGGGCTCAAAACGACTAGACAATGTATATAGGTATAGGGTTATTACCCAATTGCCCTGGAGTGAAAAGAACAATTTTCAAAAACTTTTGAACTAGTTCGCGTTGCGGACCCGTCGTGGTCAGATACTGTTTTAGAGAAGTTTCACCAAAAATTATTTTTCTTGGCACGACAAAATTATACCTTGTAGGTACTCATTTTCCCACACAATTTTGCCCTTTAAATGAGAAAATGAGGTCGGATTTGCAAAAGTCTACACAAATTTTGTGATATTAAAAAAAATGCATCATAGGGTCTTTACGAGCTATGTGGACGGGTGTTTAAATATCACCAATTTGATATATAAAGAAACTACGACTATGAGGGCATTCCTAGGAAGTTTGGGGCATTTCAATATCTCCCCCTTGGGAACATTCGTCCCCGAATGTCAAAGAAACATACAAGAGAAGAGCAATCATAAAGAGACCAGCTCCAACAAGAATGCAACAACACACTTAAAACACCATTTTAAAAATCTCAACATAAGTGTAAAATCATCATAAACCTTTTCAATGTAAACACAAATGCATGCAAATGACTTAGGGGCTGGAAAATGGGACATGAAATAACAAAAAGGGTTTGACATGATACCATACGCTTGAATAGAATGGAAAAGGTATGGATATCACTTTTCCATGCCTGCTCCGGCCCCCGGGAGGCATTATCGACTTGGCGATTCTTCCAATGGGCCTTGACGAACACTATGTCCTCATTAATCAACCACTTCATCCCTTCCATCCATTACCTCCACCGGGACCTTCTCCTAAGCCAACTTATCCCCCACAACACCTACAACCTCAAAGAGTTCTATGACACTAGAATCACCAACACATCCCCTCAACCCAAAAGCATGAAAACCGGACAAACCATAACCATACCCCTAGGTAATTCCAATTCTTAAGCAACCTTCACAATTCTAAACTCAATTGTCAACCTTAAACCCATCTAGTCCACTTGGTACCATAAACCACCATCTCCCCTTTGGGAGACAACCTCCACTCTACCATCTCTTCACCCAAAACTTCCAATCCTAATAAGACGAAATCAAGGCCTTACTTAATCTAGATCTCTCCAACCAAAGAAGATTTGTAGCCATCAAGAATACTACACCACCATGCTCAACTTCTTCCAACTTAACCCCCCAACCTAGCCAACTGATGGACCCCTCTGGTCACCTCTTTGCCACCACCATCAACACATGCTAGGCCACTTAGAGCACCGACCACAACATAAGCCTTGCTAGGGAAATTAATGCACACTCATATCATAATCCTTAAAGAGTTCTAACCACATTCTTGTTATCTTCTATTCACACTTATCACATTTAGCGAACAACCCCTCATCATCAAAGACTTGCAACACTACCCCCAAATGATTCACAAGCTCCTGATAAATTAATGTACCACCACTAAGGACCACCACCAACATGTCAAGGTAGGGTTTTAAGATCCTATTTATGAAACCCATAAACATAGCTAGTACATAAGACAACCAAACAACTCCAACAATATTCAAATGCTCACCCCTAGTCTAGAAAGACACTTAGGAATATCACCTACCGTCATCCTCAGTTGGGGACAAAACCCGAACCAAAGATCAATCTTAGAGCAGTGACTAACCCATCATAGTTGACCAAATAGATCGACCATCCTTAACAATCATATTACAATCTTATGGGTTATACACTTATTGAAAGCATGATGTGCATGTAACCAATCTACCCCAAGATCTCCAAACCCACCATGCCAAGCTCAACAAGACCACAAAACAACACCTCATCAAATGGGGCAACTCCTATAGACCCCTCCTAGCAACAATAGACTCACGTAACCCTCCAGGACACACACATGGGTCCTATTAGCACAAAGGATTAACACAAGAAATAGCAACTCCCGTACCTATCAAATCACCTTACTCAAAACGTCAATTAGAACATTGGTCTTACTTAGGGTCAACTAAGTCATAGGAGAAGCAATAGAAGGGAACCTATTCACAAACTCCAGTAATAGCCCGCTAAGTCCAAGAAGCTCCTAGTATCTGATGAAGTCAAGGTCTAGGCTAATCTATAATCACCTTCATCTTACTAGGGTCCACCTTAATACCATCACCTGGCACAACACGACTTAGGAAGGCAAGCTCTTACAACCCAAAGTCCTATTTCTCCTATTTCGCATCCATCTTTCTTCCTTAAACTTTGTAGTAGTACCCTCAAATGACTCACATGCACTTTCTCACTTAGGGAAACAAACCATCATACCCAAAACCACCGTAAACCTAATAGAGCAGGGACTAAGGATCTTATTCATGAGACTTATAGGCATGGCCGATACACTAGTGAAACTAAAAGACACTACCCCAAATTCAAAATATCGGAAAGGACTCTCAAGAACTCATTGATTACCGAAAACATCTCAATAGAAAATACCTTAGGTTCAGCACCCTTAACTCTCTCAAGATGATGAATGCAACTCTTAGGGATCAATTGTACCTTAAGACAAGAAGTGGACCTACCTCCTTCGCTACCACTTAACAACGTCCACTCAAAGATGAGCTCATTAGGGAATCAGGATCTAACTATACGGGTCCTACCATCCATGAAGACACAACACGCATGCAATCATTCCATCCTAAGTATGACATCAAATCCACCATAACTACTCTAACAAGCCACAAGGCAAGACTTAATGCAATACGAAACTGGATCAAAACCTATGAACCTTCTAGCAATAATACACTCAACAAAAAGGGTAGGCACCAAAGGTTCATATAACAATTTGGGATACAAAGAAATCCACTAGAAACCAAAAGTAATAATGAAAGGAATAGTGAAACTCGAATCCATCAAAAATCAAAACCTTCAACTTATCTTCCTTCGCCTTACTCTTCAAAGCGGCATGATCAACTAGAAGAGCAAAGAACAATCGTTAGGGAGGAAAACATACTCCAACTCTATAGCACGACTTAGAACATGAAGAAGGAAAATATTTCCTAAAATGTCTCATAACCTCCTATCATAGTTGTGGTGCACAACACAACCATGAATAAGACTCTAATGGATGCAATGTGTTGGACTCAGAAGATCTAACAACCTAGTGCTCTGATAACATATTTGTCACAACCCAAGCCTAGGGCCTACATGTGACCGGTGAATTGGGAACCCGAAGGAACCCCAAACAAGCCTCATAATATATCATTACACATCCTTGGTCGTAGAAGCATTTAAAATGAAAGTAAGAGATAAGCATAAACAAGGGGAATTAGGACTAAGGGTAAACTTTCATATCATAAACATTAAGAAACAAGAGAGTCAACACTTATAGCATAGATACAACACATCCAACAACACCTCTACTACATAGATAAGAGTAGGGGTCAAGACAAATAACCGGGCTCACCCTCATAGTAATGACAATAAGTACTCCAAAATATACAAGATATAGTCTAAGATAAGTATAATAGAAGATATATATTGTCCCCGAACATGAGGAACCAAAAGATAACTTGAACAACCCATCTAGCCAAGTGGGGGAGGAAGATAATCAAATGAAGCTCCGGTTCCTACATGGTAACATCATCTAAGCATAGAGTATGTGCTAGTACGTTTGAATGTACTAAGTATGTGGGATGCAATGCAACAAGAGATAGGCATCATAATCAAAATGCGTAATTATAAGCCATAGATAGCATAATAATAATATGGCATGTATGAACAATGCTTAAGTAAATAATTCTTTACAAATAATTAATATTACATAGAACATAATATATAAGTGCGGGAAGAAACCTCAACCGCCATAACATAAGACCAAGCGAGCTACAATTTGGAATCCCGATGTTAACCCTACACCGGAATAAAGGGGAATGTTACTTGCCAAGGTAAACCTCCTAATGTCTAAGTGGATCCACTAAACCTTGTGTGAACGGGGTACTCACCTCTAGTTCTTGGACTCGGGTACTCGCCTCAAGCCCAGACTTGGTTACTCGCTTCAAGCCCTCATATTTAGGGTACTAGCCCCTTAAAGATTTGGGGACTTGCCTCTAATCCCTTTACCTATAGTGGCACGTAGTTCTAGACTAGGGGACTCACCTCTAGTCCACTTGGTGCTAAGTCTAATCCCATGGAACATATAAGATAATCATACTTTATAACTTGCAATAAACATAGAGACATGGCACGAGTAGCTCTTAAGATCATTGACCTCATATGGTAAGATTAACTTCAATCATAAGAATAGACCATCATCAATGTTATCTTTTCATTAACATCACCATCAATGGCTCATAAGAGGTATAATCTTAGAAAAAGGGGCTTAATCCGGCCCTAAAACATCATCAATATTTTCATGATTTAAACACATCTTTAGAAAGCTCATAATTATCATAGAGTCTCTTGAATCAAAAGTCAGCCAATAGATCATCAAAACATAAAGAATCCTTAAAGAGGCATTTTATCAAACACTTGGCGGGTTTATTATGCTAGTGTAAGAACACGTAATTCAAGGGTGAAATCATGCTAGAAAATTCAATGTAAAACCTTCAATAGATACTTGGTAAGACCCTTAATCAATATACATCAAAAGCCTTCATCAAATCTTATAGTAAATCTGGGATTCATAGCTCAAAACATGCTTAAACAATCCAATTTCATAAATCCCAACATAGTGTGCAGTGAATTTCATAATAAGTAAGTCCCATGATTAAATCAACTTTAAATATTGCAATTTTTTTAGTAAAAGGAGGCTTCGGCATCATGGGTGAAAGGAATCCATGAAAGAAATCCACATACCTTAACTTTGGAGAGCTTCTTGAAGAAGATTTGAAATGGAGACTTGAAGCTTGAATGAAATCCTTAGATCCGAAAAGAGATTGGGAGACTTGAATCTTGAGGACTTGGAGCTTAACTTGGTTTCCTTGAATTCCAACAAGACTTCTTGAAAACCTTGAGGATGAATGGAGAGTTCGATGAAGATTAGAGAGGATTTTGAGAGGGTTTTGGTTGGTTTTTAGGGCTCAAAGCGGCTAGACAATGAGGGATTTTTGTGTATGTAGGTATAGGGTTATTTCCCAATTGCCTTGGAGTAACAAGAACAATTTTTGAAAATATTTGAAGTAGTCCATGTCAGGTCCGCGTCGCGAACCTGTCACGGACCGCTACTATTTTTGCGAAGTCTCACCAAAAATTATTTTTCTTTGCACGGAAAAAGTATACCTTGTAGGTACTCATTTCCCCACTCAATTTTTCCCTCTGAACAAGTATATGAGGTCAGATTTGTGAAATTTTGCACGGAATTTGAGATATTTAAAAAAATGTATCATAGGGTCTTTTCGAGCTACGTGGAGGGGTGTTTAAATATCCCCGATTTGAGATATAAAGGAAGTATGATTATGGGGGTATTCCTAGGAAAGTGTGGGGCATTTCAGCCTCATCAAGAGTCCTCTCTCTCAAGTCGTCAACACTAGGCACACACAACCTACCTTGGTACCTAAGGGCACCATCTCCCCCTTGGGAGTAAACCTCCACCTTGCCCTCTCTTACCAAGACCTTCAATTCTATCAAGGAGGGGTCAAGATCTTGCTTTGCTTTTATCTCATCACCCAAGGAAGATTTAGAGCCATCAACAACTACAATACCACCATTATCAACCTTTTCCAACCTAACTCCCAATCTAGGCAACCGATAAACCTCTCTAAACACTCTTTTCCCCCATCATCATGATCTAGGCTACCAATAGACACCCAACTCAAAGCATCGGCCACAACATTAGCCTTACCAGAGTGATAATGCACACTCATATCATAATCCTTAAAAAGCTCTAACCACCTTCGTTGACTCAAGTTGAGATCTTTTTGAATGAACACATATTATAGACTATTATGACTGGTAAACACATCAACATGCACCCCATATAAATAATGATGCCAAATTTTTATAGCAAATACCACGGCGGCCAATTCAAGATCAGGATAATTCTTTTCATCCATCTTGAGTTGTCTAGAAGCATAGGCTATCATTTTACCATTTTGCATCAAAACACAACCCAAAAAATTCATGAGGCATCACGACGCACAACAAACCCTTCCAACCCTTCCAACCCTTCCGGTAGAGATAAGATAGGATTGGAGACAAGCTTATCCTTAAAGAATTGGATGCTCCTTTCACACTCATCGGTCCACACAAATTTAGCCTTCTTTTGGGTCAACTTAGTCATGGGAGAAGCAATAGAAGAGAACCCATTCACAAACCTCCGGTAGT
>JAPFFP010105702.1:0-19202 GCA_026153255.1 Solanum medicagineum
CCCATGCATCAATAAAATTTTAGGAATCATAATATTCAAATCCCAAATTAAAATAAGTAAAATCCATGTAGGTTTTCATGATAATAATTTTGGTCTCCTTGATTGGAAGGGATCAATGATCAACCCTCATACACATGAATCCTACTAGCACCAAGGAATAACACAAGAAATAGCAACTTCCGGACCTATCAAATAGCCTACTCAAAACGTCGGTCACAACATGGCCCTACTTAGGGTCAACTAAGTCACAGGAGTAATAATAAAAGAGAGCCTACTCACGATCTCTGGTAATAGCCCACTAAACCCAAGAGGCTCTTAATACCCAAGGAATTCAAGGTCTAGGCTAACACCTAATAACCTTTATCTTACTAAAGTCCACCTTAATACCATCACCAAGCACCACGCAACATAGGAAGGCAACCTCTTACCACCAAAATTCCCATCTCTCCTACTAGCACCAACCTTCTTCCTTAAACTTGTAATACTACCCTCAAATGATTCATATGCACTACCTCATTTGGGAACGAACCACATTATCATCACAAAAACCACCATAAACCTAATAGGGTAAGGAATAGAGATCTTACTCATGAGACTTATAGGCATAACCGGTGTACTAGTCAAACCAAAGGACACTACCCCAAAATTCAAAATATTGGAAAGGACACTCAAAGCCACATACAACACCAACAACAATTCTATAGACAAAACAACTTAGGTTCAACACCTCCATTTCTCACAAGATGACAAATGCAACCCCTTAGAGACCAATTGTACCTTAGGGCATGAAATTGACCTACCTCCCTTGCTACCATTTAACAACCTCCAGTCAAAGATGGGCTCATTATGGAATCGGGGCTACCTTTATGGGTTCTACCATCCATGAAGAAACAACATGCATGCAACCATTCCATCCCTATAATGACATCCAAATCCACCATGCCAACTCCAACAACCACAAAGCAAGACCTAATATAATGCAAACCCAGATCAACACCCATAAACCTTTTAGCAACAATACACCCAACAAAATAATGGACACCAAAGGACCACAAAACAACTTGGGCACACAACAGGCCCCACTAGCAACTAAAAATGATAGAGAAGAAATAGTGGCCTAGTAATACATGCACAACAAAGCCAAGAAAACTTCAACTTACCGGTAGTAGCATCAAGCATCTTATCCCCTCCTTAAGTCACTTGATCAACACGACAACCTAGATCTAAAGGTCGGCCACCCTTACGTTTCCTTCGAACATATAGACAATCCTTTAGCTTGTGACCCACTTTATTACACCCATAACAAGCATTCGTCTTCCTCAAGGATGGGAAATCATGATACTTCCCACAGCTTTGATACTTGGGATTAGTCATCCAACCATCACCTATTTTACTCTTATCGCGACTACAGGGGCAGTCATTCCTCTTATGCCCCACTTCCCCACAATCGAAACAAGTGTCGGTATCCTTCAAAGATGGGCCTTTATGAACCTTACCACATGTTGGACACATAACATCAATTCTACCCGGAAACTTTGGAACTTACCCACATTACGGGACCTCTTGGCCTCACTACCTCCCTCTCACCACTGGAAGTTTCGGGCGCACCCACTTGATGGTTGAGTTGGGTTGCCAATGCTGCCACCGCTTTAGACATTACCCGTGGAGCTTCTTGAACCTCCGCATTCGATATATGGACGTCTTAAGTAGCTTGAGACATATCCTAAAATGTAACGATTAGGGTTTAGCAATAAACCCTAGGGGTCTAACTCTATACCATGACATGGATCATGAAGAAGTAAAATATTTCCTAAAACGCCTCATAGCCACCAACTCATAGTTGTGGTTCACAACACAACCATAAATAAGACTCTAATCGATGTCGTATGTTGGACTTCGAGGATCTAACACCCTAGTGCTCTGATATCAAGTTTTTCATGACCCAAGCCTAGGGCCTATACGTGACATGATGAATAAGGAACTTGAAGGAAACCCAATCAAGCCTCTCAACTTATCATTACACATCATTGGTTGCGGAAGCATGTAAAGGAAACATAAAATAAGATTAAAAGGAAAGGTTCTAAGGGATAGCTTGCCAAACAACAAAGGGACAATTAGTCAAACTCGTACCATAGATACACAACTTGTCCAACAAACACCTCAAAATATATAAATAAGAGCGGGGGCCAATACAAAGTAACTGGGCTCACCCTTATAGTTAAAATTGAACAAAAAGTAAAGTGCTTCAATACAAATCAAGAGAATCAAAGACTAAGGTCCCCAAAATGGAGGACTCACCGACTAGCTTGAATAGCACCGCACTAGCCACGTGGAGGAGGATGGCCAACATGAGCTCCAGTTCCTACATATCATGTAGGCAAGAGTATGTGCTAGTACATTTGAATGTACTAAGTCTATATGATGCAATGCAACAATAGATACACATCATAACCAAAATACATAACATTAAGCAATAGGCATAATATATAATATTACTTGCATGATCAATGCTTATGTAAAAACATGCCTAAGTAACTCATGCTCATATAAAATATTACATGTGTAGAAGAGACAAAGCTAGAATCCAAACTTTGGTTGGGAGATGCTATTTACACCTGGACACCCTCGTGGCAAGGTACATACCCCTCACATGGTTGATGCCATTCACACCTGGAGACCCTGCTGGCAAGGTACATACCCCTCACATGGTTGATTTCATTCACACATGGACACCGTGGGGGCAAGGTACATACCGTCACATGGTTATCCAGGCTCCTGTACCCCCAAAACGTGCATGGTCTAATGAAACACATTTTATAGAATATACATATCATGTACATAAGCTCATTTCATCATCATATAGTCAATCATATCATATCTCATGCTTTGGACCTTCATTTCCGCAAGAAACCCTAGTTGGACAATTTATCAAACACTTGGGGGGTGTAATGGGGGTAAAGATCCCATGAAATTTAGAAATGAAATCATGCAAGAAAATATGTAATAAAACTATTAATGAACACTTTGCAACACCCCCAAGACAATCACATGAAAACCCTTCATCAAATCAAACAATAGATCAATGATTTAGATCACAAAACTTGCTCAAACAACCATACTTGCATGAACTACATTCAATATGCAGTAAATTTCTCAATATACAAGATACACATGTAAAATCAACTTTAAATCATGCAATATTAGTAAAAAGGAGGCTTAGGCACCAAGGGCAAGAGGACCCAATGGTTCAATACCATATAGCTTAGCTTAGAGATGAACTTGGTGAAGATTGGAGATGGAAACTCGAAGCTTGAAGAACCTTAGCTTAGGATAAGGGTTTGTGACTTGAGTTTGGGGAGTGATAATATGACTAAGTGTTTGAGTCTGTTTTGGGAAATGTTTAGGATGATATGAGAGTGAAATTTGGTTGAGTATAGGTAAAAACACGTTTGGGAACACTTGGGTCCAACACCTACAAAAAATTTGGATGAACTAAAATAAATACACTGAAGTGAAACACTATCGCATCGCGCCAAGGTCACGCAGTGCTCATTGGAAATTGTAACTTAAAATTTTATAATAGCTAAATATTTACTCTGAAATTTGGGTTGGACCCTTTTCCTCCTAATTGAATTCTCTAAACAAGAATACGAAGATAAATTTTCGAAATAACAAACAGATTTTGAGATGTATGGAATTTAAGATTTTGGACATTCTGAGGCATGTTTTTGGGAACTTATTGGGGTCGTTACAGTAAGTGAAGAATGTCGGTCTGCCATGCTAATTAGTCATATGAACTTGTGTCGGTTGATGACCTATGTCGAACAAATAGAGGAGGAGAAACTGAGGAAGAGAATGGGTATGAGGCCAAGAGGGCCCAATTTGAGGGTAAATGCCTAAAGGGTTCTAAATTTTATAAAGGCTAAGGGCCTCCTCATGCTACTAATGGGGAGTTTGCCAATGACTTCCCTAAGCCTCAAGATGTTTGGGGATGGCTCCTATTGATATGTTCCTTAAATGTATAAGGGGCCATGGAGGCCCATATTTGAAGGGTTCTAGTGCAAGCTGAATGTGTGGAGCTTGGTCACAAGAAGGTTGATTGCCTAAGAAACCGTGGCAAGGTCCAGGATGCTAATGAGGTCCCATTAGGGAGAGGTGGTGTTCAAGGTGGTGCTCCAAGGCACAATCGATTTTATACTCTACATGGAAGGCAAGGGGTTGGTGAGGTCCCTAATGTTGTTATCGGTATGTTGAAAATCCTTGACTTTGATGTGTATGCTTTGACTGATCCGGGTGCCACTCTTTCCTTTGTTAGCCCTCTTGTTGCTAAATGGTTCCATGTTGTCCCCGAGTTGTTGTAAGAGTCATATGAAGTGTCTACTCCTACTGGTGCCTCGATTGATGCTAGGAAAGATTATAGGAGTTGTCCTATTTAAATTTTGCATAATTTGTTATCTTGTGATCTTGTTGAATTAGACATGGTAGATTTTGATGTCATTCTTGGGATGGATTGGTTGCATTCCTACTATGCTTCTATTGATTGTAGAACCCGTGGGGTCAAGTTTCAATTCCCTAATGAGCCTGTCCATGAATGGGAAAGTCAAGATGTTTTGGTCAAGGGTAGATCCATTTCATGCATTGAAGGAGTTGAAGGAACAATTGAAATATTTATTTGAAAAGGGATTTATTAGACCTACCCAATCACCTTAGGATGCTCTGGTGTTGTTTGTGAAAAAGAAGGATGGGTCACTTAGAATGTGCATTGACTACTGGCAACTCAATATGGTCACCATCAAGAATAGGTATCCTCTTCCAAGGATTGATGACTTGTTTGACCAATTGCAAGGGGCTAGCTTCTTCTCTAAGATTGATCTTAGGTCCTGGTACCATCAAATGATGGTGAAGGAGTGTGATATTCCTAAGAAGGCCTTCCAGAGTAGATATGGGCATTATGAGTTTATTGTGTTGTCGTTTAGCTAGACTAATGCGCCGGCCTTCTTGAGTCTTCAAACCTTACGTTTATTCCTTTTTTGTGGTCTTCATTGATGATATTTTGATCTATCACATAGCAGAGAGGAGCACATGAGCCATTTGAGGGTTTTGTTGCAAAGATTAAGGTAGGAGAGATTGTATGCTAAATATGACACGTGTGAATTTTTGTTGAAGGAAGTAGCGTTCTTGGGTCATGTGGTGTCAGAGGATGGTATAAAAGTGGATCTTGAGAAAACTGATGTAATTAGGAATTGCCGTAAACCGTTGACCCCGTCGGATATTAGGAGATTCTTGGGTCTTGCGTATTACTATAGAAGATTTGTGAATGGGCTCTCCTCAATTGCTTTCCCTATGACGAAAGTAACTCAAAGCAAGGTTAACTTTGTGTGGACCGATTAAAATGAGAGAAGCTTTCAAACATTGAAGGATAGGCTTGTGTCTGCACCTATATTGTCAGTACTGGATGAGCTTGAGGGTTTTGTTGAGTGTTGTGATACATCTAGAGTTAGTTTGGGTTGTGTGCTTATGCAAAATGGTAAGATCATTGCTTATGCTTCTAGACAACTCAAAGTGCATGAAAGGAACTACCCTACCCATAATTTAGAGTTAGCCGTCATGATGTTTGCATTAAAGATTTGGCGTCATTATTTGAATGAGGTACATGTTGATGTCTTCACCGATTATAAGAGCCTCCAATATGCCTTCATTCAAAAAGATCTCAACTTGAGACAAAGAAGGTGGCTAGAACTTCTTAAAGACTATGACTTGGGTGTGCATTACCATCCGGGCAAGGAAAATGTTGTGCCAGATGTGTTGAGTTTAGTGTCTATGGATAGCCTAGCGCATGTGGATGGTTGTGATAGGGAGATGGCCAGGGAGATGCATAGATTGGCTAGATTGGGGGTTAGGTTGGAAGATGTGAGTAATGGTGCAGTTGTTGTTAATGATTCTAAATCTTCTTTTGTTGACGAGGTGACAGTAAAACAATTTCTAGACTCCTCCTTGCATGAACTGAAGTCCTTGATGAAAGAGGGAAAAATAGAGGTTTTCTCCCAAGGGGGAAATGGGTCCCTTAGATACCAAGGTAGGTTGTGTGTTCATTGTGTTGATGGTTTGAGGCAGAAAATTCTTGATGAGGCATAAAGAGGGACATTTCCAAATTCGTTTTCGATTACCATAGTTGTCAACAGGTCAAAGTCGAACATCAAAAGTTGGGTGGCCTAACCCAAGACATAGAGATTCCCACTTAGAAGACGGAGGTGATTAATATGGAATTTTTGGTTGGGTTACCCAAGACAAGAAAAAGTTTTGATTCCATTTGGGTTGTGGTTGATAGGATGAAGAAATCGGCTCATTTTCTATCAGTTAAGAGTACATATGGGGCTAAAGAGTATGCAAGTTTGTATATCCATGAGTTAGTTAGGTTGCATGGGGTTCACTTGTCCATCGTTTCATATCATGATTCACAATTTATTTCACACTTTATAGAGGTCTTTTCAAAGGAGTATTGGTACCAAAGTTCACCTACGGCCTTTCACCCTCAAACAGATGGCCAAGCCGAAAGAACCATTCAAACACTCAAGGATATGTTTAGGGCTTGTGTCTTGCAGCTTAAAGGTAGTTGGGATGATCACCTTTCGTTGATTGAGTTCGTCTACAACAGTAGCTATCACTCTAGTATCAGTATGGCCCCATTTGAGGCTTTTTATGGGAGAGGTTGTAGATCGCCAGTGGATTGGTTTGATTTTGGAGAGGTGGCTTTATTGGGGCCTGATCTAGTTATGGAAGCTCTTTAGAAGGTTTGGATGATCAGGGAAAGGTTGAGGACTTCCCAAAGTCGTCAAAAAACTTATGCCGATGTAAGAAGGAAAGACCTATAATTCCAAGTGGGTGATTGGGTGTATTTGAGATTTCTCCAATGAAAGGTGTGGTCCATTCTGGGAAAATAGGGAAATTGATTCTAAGTTATATTGGTCCTTATGAGGTGATAGAGAGGATTGGCAAGGTGGCTTCTGAGTTGAAGTTTCCTAGTGAAATGAATTTGGTTCACCCGGTGTTCCATGTCTCTGTATTGAGAAAATGTGTTAGTGATCCTAATGCCATTGTGCCTCTTGATGTCATGGGTGTTATTGAGGATAACTTGACTTATGAGGAGGTTTCGTTTCAAATCATGGATAGGCAAGTACAGAGATTGAGGAACAAAGAGGTGGCATCCGTTAAGGTCCTTTGGAGGAACCAACAAGTCGAAAGTGCTACATGGGAGGTGAAAGCAGACATGCAAAAGTGGTATCCTTATCTTTTCCACTCCGCTCAAGCCTAAGGTACTAATCCTAAGTCCTCTACGTCATTTCAAGTCTCATATTTCGGCCCCTATGTCACTCATATGCATTCATGTTTAAGTTGGTAATATTATGATGATTTTACACTTATGTTGAAATTTCAAAATGGTGTCTTACATATTACGTTGCATTCTTGTTGCGGCTGATTTGTTGTTGATCACTCTTGTCTTGTACGTCTCTTGTACATTTAGGGACAAATGTTCCCAAGGGGGAGATGTTGTAACGACCCTAAAAAGTGCCCAAAAACATGTCTCGTAATGCCCAGAATTGTAATTTTAATATATCTCAATATCCGTTTGTTATTTTGAAAATTCGACTTCATATTCTTGTTCAGGGGATACAAATTAGGGGGAAAGGGTCTAACCTCGATTTCAAAGCAATCGAATCACAAATTTCAAATTTCCTAAATTTCAATTTCTAGAGATGATCTGCGATAGCACCGCAGCGCGCAGCTGTCATGGACATGTGTTAATTTGGCCTCTGTGATATGTCCGCGTCGTGGACCCGTGTGTTTTGCTGCTTGTGATTTCTATCTTGGTCCAAGGATTTAGTGTCTTGGCCTAACTGTTCCCAACCGTGTTTCTACTTATACTTAGCCTTATTTCACCCTCATATCATACTAACATTTCCCAATACTCCCCAAAACACATAGCCACATTTTAACTCAAAAATTCAAGTCCCAAACCCTCATCCCAAGCTAAGGATCTCCTTCGAAGTTCTTCTTCAAACTTCAAGTCTCCATTTCCAATCTTCACCAAGTTCATCTCTAAGCCAAGGTAGGTGGGTTTCTTTTATGGGTTCCTTTACCCATGATACCCAAGCCTTCTTTTTACTCGAATTGCATGATTTAAAGTTGATTTACAAATGAGTCTAGATCATTATGAAATTCACTGCACACTATGTTAAAGCTATGTAAAGTTGTGACTGTTTTGCTATGTTTAAGCTATAAATCTTCGATCTATTGTAAGATTCAATGAGTGTTTTTGATGTATATCTCTTGAGGGTGTTGCATGGTGTTTATTGATGGTTCTTCAATGGATCTTCTTGCATGATTACATCTTTATATTTCATGGTTTTGTACTAGTATTACACACCATGTAAGTGTTTGATAAAATGTGCGGATGTTGTTTCTTGAGGAGTTGAAGGTCTAAAGCATGAGAAATGATATGAATAGCTATATGATTATGAAATGAGCTTATGTATATTATATACTCTAGATAAAGTATTTTATTAGACCATACCTAATCCGGGGGGACAAGATCCCGGGTAACCATGTTGGGGGTTTATACTCATCAACCATGCGAGTGGTTTAAACTTAGAAACTGTGTTGGTAAGGTATGATTACTATCAACCATGTGGGGGGTTTTTACCACACAACCACCAATGGGTTTATACCTTGAGTAGCTAGTATGGTCTCTTTTATACATATGATATCCTATTACTTAAGCATGTTTTACTTAAGCATTGATCATGCATTTTGATTATGATGCCTATCTCTTGTTGTTTTGCATCCTACATACTTAGTGCATTCAAATATACCAATTCATGCTCTATGCCTACATGATGTCACCGTGTAGGAACCGGTGCCCAAGTTGATCACCCCCCTCCACGTGGCTAGTTTAGTGCTATTCAATCTAGTTGGTGAGTCCTCCACTTAGGGGACCTAGTCTATTCTTCTTCTATTATGTATTGAGATATTCATCTTTGTTGTTTCTTTTTACTATGAGGGTGACCCTGGCTGCTTTTTCTTTGCCCCCACTATTATCTATGTATTAGAGGTGTTTGTTGGATATGGTATGAGTTTAATTCTTGTCTTTTGACCGTGATATTGTGCAAGCCTTTCCCTTAGCCCCATTTTCCAAATTCTATTATCTTTGATGCTTGGTTTACTGCTTTCGCGACCAAGGATGTGTAATCATGCTTTATAGGCTTCCTTGGGGGTCCTTTTGGGTTTCCCTTGCGTCATGTCACGTCTAGGCTCTAGGCTTGGGTCGTGACAGCAAAACAGACAAATTAGAGTAAAATGGAGCTTGGGTATCATGGGTGAAAGGAACCCAAGAAATAAACCCACATACCTTATCTTTGGAGATGAACATGATCAAGATTGGCGATGGAGACTTGAAGTTTTAGAGGAAATCCTTATATTCGGAGTGGGTTTTGAGACTTTAATTTAGGAGTAAAATATTTCGCTAAGTGTTTGAATAAGTATTGGGGAATGTTTATAATGATACGTGGGTGAAAAATTGTTATGTATAGGTATTTTCATGTTTGGTAACACTTAGGCCCGAGACTTAAATGTCTTGGACCGAGTTGGAAAAAAGTCCCAAAATAATACCCCTGCGCATACGGATGCGGCGCGCATTACTCTATAGAAACTGACATGTTGGGAATTTTGAATTTTGATATGGTTTCTCTAAAATTGGGGTTAGACCCTTTCTCCCCTAATTTTTACCCTCTGAACAAGAATATAAAGTCGAATTTTTTATATCACGCACGGATTTTGAGATATATGAAAATTACAATTTCGGGCACATTTTCGTGCACTTTTTGGGTAGTTTCAGGGGTCCTCATCTACTTTAGATCTATTGAACTCTGGTAGGTTCATCCTCATGAAATCCCTCACCTGAGATGCCGGAGTAGGAGCATGAGGGGCTTGGGCCCCTTGATTGGCTAGATTAACCATGACTTGAGCTAGCAACGTGAGAGCATCCCGGAGCTCTCCATGATCCCAATGTCCCTCGGGTGTACGGGCTCTTCTTCCTCAGGTGTGCGGGCTCTTCGTCCTCTTGTGTTGCATTCATTAGAGGTGAAACCCTACGTATCTTCTATAGCACGACATAGGTCACTAAGAAGGGAAAAATTTCCTAAAACTTCTCATAGCCTCTTAATCATAGTTGTGGTGCTCAACACAACCATGAATAAGACTTGAATCAACGTGATGTGTTGGATCCCGAGGATGATTAACATCCTGGTGCTCTGATGCAAAGTTTTTCATGACCCAAGCCTAGGGCCTAGACATTGCACGACGAATGGGGAAACCAAAGGGACCCTAAATAACCCTCTTAGCATATCATTACACATCCATGGTTGCGGAAGCAATAAAACAACAATAGAGTGTAGAATAAGGGAAAATGGGGCTAAGGGAAGTCTTTCATATCATAATACATCAAAGAGTCAAAGAGAGTCAAGCTTAAGCATAATTGCATAACTTGTCCAACAACACCTCTGAACATAAAACTTAGTGGGGGCCAAGACAAGATACCGAGCTCACCCTTATAGTCAAAACATAAAATAAAGGAAAGAGAGTCTTTATAAATAGCATAAGATCAAATAAATTGTCTCAAAAATTTGAGGACTCACAAACTTTCTTTTTATAGATAGTACTAGCCATAGGGAGGATGAGGATTATTGTGAGGAGCTCTAGTACCTATATGGTAACATCATGTAGGCATAGATTATGCGTTAGTACATATAAATGTAACTCAAACTCCGTACGTGATATCGAAAATCCAAATGCATATTCTTGTTCAGGGGGCAAAATTTATTAGGGAATGGGTCTAAACCCAATTTTAGAGCAACCATATCAAAATTCAAAATTTCAAAGTTTGCAAATTCTAGTGACTAAGCGCGCCCCAAGCGCGACAAGCCAGAGGGGCGGAGAGGTGCAACTTTTGGCTAGTTTTCTTATTTCAGTCTAAGGCCTCTGGGTGTTGGGCTTAAGTCTCCCCATGCGTGAAAATACCTATACTTAGTCATTGTAGTCATTTTCAATGCCATATCATTCAAGATATTCCCTAAAACCCTCTCTAACACTACCCAAATATTTCACCCAAATTAATGTGTCCCAAACTCATTCCAGATCTCAAGAAATTCATTCAATCTTCAAGCTCTCATTCAAATCTATTTCACACTTATTCATATCAATAAAGACCATCGTGGGTCCCCTACGTACAATCAAGTACCGGTAGGACGGTTAACTTTAAAAGGGTATATCTCTTAGCACACAAAGAACTTGGTGTCTCACGACCTACCAAATTAATTTTCTTTGAATTAACTTTCCAACGTACTTGGTTTCACCTTATTTATAGTTCAGATGAAGAAGTTATGCCTGTTTTCATAGAACTCATTTGTGCAAGGGTATATACGAGTTTTTGCCAAATTCTGTTTCATTAATGGCATTTCGAAAAATTAGTTATTTTTAATGGTCTTTTTGGGATTTCTATGCTATCTTAACATATCTGAAAGACCTCAACCCTACTCTTAAAGATCAAATTCACTCCTTCCAATTGGAGTACACTCTCAAATTCTCCCAAGAGCCTCTACCAAACCCCAATAAGAATTCAAGAAAACTCAAGAACAAGTTATGGTTTTCAAGACCCTATTCAAATCTTCAAGTCTTTCTCAACTCAATTTCAAGAAATTCAAGGTCTAAGGTATGTGGGTTTCACTCATGGGTTCCTTTCACCCATGAAGCCCAACCTTCCATTTTATGGAATTTGCATGATTTCAAGTTGTATTTCTTATGGGTATCTATTCTTATGAAATATAAGCATGAAATAGGTTGGATTTTTGTCAGATATTGTTGGTTATGCATAAGTATCTATGTTGAGCTTATACTATGAAGTGATCTTTATCCATTGAGACTACACATGATTCAAGCTATGAGATCTATGAACTATTGTGATTTTTTGATATGATTTATAATTTAACCATGATGGGTTTTACCATGATGTTGGTGGGCTGATTTACATGATTTTAAGATGAGTTGATTTCACTGTTTCATGATCTACACTCTGGCATTTTGCATGATTTGAACATATTGTCATATGTGCCCACCAAGTGTTTGATGAAATGCCAAGTTAAGAAATTCTCAAGATATGTATATGTTTTACAAGTCAAGTGACTTCATGATGAATATGGCCTATCAAGTATATTATGAATTCATGAAATTATATATGATTATGCATGTATGAAGCCAATTCCTTTTTCAACGATTATACCTTTTATGAGCCTTTTGATGTTAATGGAAAGGTAATGTTTGATGTTGATCTATTCTTATGTTTTGATGTTGGCCTCACCATTAGAGGTCAAGGATTTTTAAGAGCTACTCATGTCATGATTCTATGTATCTCATAAGTTATTAAAGTTATTATTTTTCAATTATTCTGTGGGATTAGGCTTAACACCAATGGATGGAGTGTTTTCTCTATTTCCTTGAACTATGTGCCACCATAGTACTATCTTATACCCTTGCAATACTAGTGGATCCATTTAGTTCACTTTTTCTTGAAGTTCTTCCAGAAATCCTTTTCAAAATGCGATGGGCTCCCGTAAGGAAGGTTACTTTTCCAAAATGGGACAAGCTCCCGTAAGGTAAAGTATGGTTTACCTTGGAAAGTAGACCACCTCTTTACTGGTGAGGGGTAATCATCAGGATTCCAAGTTATAGCTCGCTTGGTCTTATTCTATGTCGGTTGATGTCTCTTCCCACACTTATATATTATGAACTATACAAACTGAATGTTTTTCAAAGCATGATTCACTTAAGCATTGGTCATACATGTCGTATTGCTATTATGCTATATATTGCTTATCATTATACATTTTGACTGTGTTGTCTATGTATTGTTCCATTTCATTCTAAATACTTAGTACATTCAAATGTACTAACCATACTCTATGCCTACATGATGTTACCATGTAGGAACCAGAGCTGCACTTGATCAGTAACATTTTCCGCGTGGCTAGTAATATCTATTCAAGCATGTTGGTGAGTCCTCAATTCCGAGGATATAATTCTCTAGATTTATGCTATATATTTACTCTTCTTATGTTGGAAACTTATGATTATTAGGTTGAGCCCGGTTGCTTGTCTTGGAACCCGCTAAGTTCTATGTTTTTAGGTGTTGTTGGACAAGTTATGTATTATGCTTGGATTTTGACTCATCTATGTTATTTAAGTATTAAACTCTCTCCCTTAGTCTCAATTTTCCTTTTTTCTTATTTTGTCTTGTTGTTTATCTTGCTTCCGCGACCAAGGATGTGTGTATGATATACTAAGAGGCTTTTTTGGTGTTCCTTCGGGTACCCCATTTGCCGTGTCACGTCTTGGCCTTAGTTAGGGTCGTGAAAAAGTTGGTATCAGAGTACTAGGTTGTCAATGGTCCTCAACGTCCAACACACTGCATCGATTAGAGTCTTATTTATGGTTGTGAAGCGCGCCATGACTATGAATAAGAGGCTATAAGGCATTCAACAAATGTTTCTCTTCTTCTTATCCTATGTCATGCTATAAGAGTTAAGGTAAGGTTTCCCCCTTATGATTGCTCTTGCTATGCTAGATCATGCCTAACACAAGAGGGAGGAGAGGCAACACACCAAATGTTATTACCGTTATGTTAAAGGTTCTTTATTAATTAATGTGCATGCTTTGATAGTTTTGGGGGCCACTATTTCTTTCATTATTTCTTTGCTGCTAGTAAGATTTATGAGTGTCCCGAATAGTCATTTGAGTCTATTGTTGCTAAAAAGGTCTATAATGGTTGCCCCATTTTCTTATTGCATGGTGTCTTATCTTGTGATCTTGGTTGAACTTGGCTTGATGGGTTGGAGGTCTTGGGGTGGTTTGGCTACATGCATATCATGCTTCTAATGAGTGTAGAACTCGTAAGGTTATAATATGATGGTTAAGGATAGACGATCAATTTGGTCAACTACAATGGGATAATCACATTTCTAAGATTGATCTTCGGTTCAAATTTTGTCCCTAAGTGAGGATGAGGGTAGGTGATATGCCCAAGTGTCTTTTCGGACTAGGAGTGAGCATTTAATTGATGGTTGGATTGGTTGGTTGACTAATGCATCGGTTGTATTTATCGGTTTCATGAATAGGGTGTTAAAACCTTACCTCGACATGATTGTGGTGGTCTCTAGTGATGGAGCATTGACTTATTTAGAGGTTGTGAATCATTTGGGGGTAGTGTTGTAAGTTCTTGGGAATCATAGGTTGTTTACTAATTATGACAAGCGTGAATCGTGGTAACAAGAAGGTGGTTAGAGCTCCTTAAAGATTATGATATGACTGTAGATTATCATCCAGATAAGACTAATGTTGTGGCGGATGTTTTGTGTAGGGTATCTATCGGTAGCCTAGCATGTGTTGATTGTGGCAAAGAGGTGACTAGAGAGGTCCTTCGGTTGGCTAGATTGGAAGTTAGGTTGAAAGAGGTTGGCTATGGAAGTGTAGTGGGGACTAATGGTTCTAGATCTTTCTTGGTTGATGAGGTGAAAGCAAAGAAAGACCTTGACCTTACCTTGTTAGAGTTGAAGACCTTGGTGAGAGAAAATAACGTGGGGTTTTTTCTCCCAAGTGGGAGATGGTGTCATTAGATATTAAGGTAGGACATGCGTGCTTGTGTTAATGCTTGGGTTCACTTTGAAGTCCCACCCATAAAGCGGTATGGTCCGGCAAGAAATGGAGTTGAGTTTGTGGTTTGTGAGTCCTTAGAGTATTGAGTAGGATTAGTGAGGGTGCGTGCAAATCGGAATTGCCTATGGATATGGATATGGTTCATCAGGTTCTTCATGCTTCTAGGTTGAGGGAATGTGCTGGTGACTCTAGTGTTATAAAACTCCTTGACGTTGTGAGTGTTCTGGAGGATAAGTTGGCTTAGGAGAAGGTCCTGGTGGAGGTATTTAATGGATGAGTAAAAGAGTTGATTGATAAGGATAGTGTTCGTCAAGTCCCTTTGGAAGAATCACCAAGTCGAAAGTGTCTCTCAGGGACCCAGATTGGGCATGGAAAAGAAATATCCATAACTCTTTTACTCTACAAAAGCTATGATAACAAATCAAGTTCCTTTTATGATCTCAAATCTTATATTTCAACCCTATGCCATTTGCATGTATTCATGTTTATAATGACAAGTTCTTGATGATTTTGACACTTATGTTGAGATTTTAAAAATGGTGTTTTAAATGTGTTGTTGCATTCTTGTTGGGACTGATGTTTCCATTATAAATCTTCTTATGTACGTTTCTTTGTCATTCGAGGATGAACTTTCCCAAGGGGGAGATATTGAAACGACCCCAAAAACTGCCCGAAAATGTGCTTTGGAAATGCCCATAATCGTAGTTGCTATATATATATCAAACTCCGCATGTGCAATCGAAACTCCCACTTCATATACTTGTTCAGGGGGAGAAATTGAGTGGGAAATGGGTCTAACCATGATTTTAGAGCAACCATAGCAAAAATCTAAATTTCAAAGTTTGTGAATTCCAGTGAGCAAAAGCACCCAAGGCGCGAAGGGTCGCGGAGAGGTATAATTTTTGGCCAGTTTTCATGTTCCGGTCAAAGGCCTTTGGGTGTTGGGCCTAAGTTTCTCCATGCATAAAAACACCTATACTTATTCATTTTCAATCTCATATCATTCAAAACACTCCCTACAACCCTCTCTAACACTTAGCAAAATATTTCACCAAAATTCAAGTGTCCCAAACTCATTCCGGATCTCAATGAATTCATTCAAGCTTCAAGCACTCATTCAAATCTATGTAAAGCTTATTTATGTTACTCAAGACCATCGTGGGTCCCCTACATGAAGCCAAGTTTAAAGGAATTTCCGTTGGCTATGTTTTGCACAAGTACCAGTAGGAGGGTCAACTATAAAGGGTCATATCTTTTAGCATACAAAGAACTAGGCAACCTACAACCTACCAAATTAATGCTCTTTGAATTAGCTTTCTAATGCACTTGGTTTCACCTTATTTAGAGTTCAGATGAAGAAGTTATACTCGTTTTCATAGAACTCATCTCTACAGGGGTATATAAGGGTTTTTGCAAAATTATGTTTCATTAATGGCATTTCGTAAATTTAGTTATTTCTATTAGTTATTTTGGGATTTTTGTGCTATCTTAGCACATCCTGAAGACCTAAACCCTACTCCTAAAGATCAAATTGACTCCTCCCAATTGGAATACACTCTCAAATTCTCCCAAAAGCCTCTACCAAACCCCAATAAGAATTCAAGGAAACTCAAGAAGAAGTTGTGGATTTTAATAACCCATTCCAAGCTTCAAGTCTTTCTCAACTCAACTTCAAAATATTCAAGGTCTAAGGTATGTGGATTTCACTTATAGGTTCCTTTCACCCATGAAGCCCAACCTTTTTTTTATGAAAATCGCGTGATTTCAAGTACTTCTTATGGGTATCTATTATTATGAAATATGAGCATGAAATATGTTAGGTTTTGTCAAATATTGTTGATTAAACATAAATATCTATTTTGAGTTCATACTATGAAGTGATTTTTTTCTTTTGAAACTACAACATGATTTAAGCTATGAGATTTATGAACTATTGTGAAGTTTTGATATGATTTACAAGTTATCCATGATAGGGTTTTACCATGATATTGGTGAGCTGATTTTACATGATTTTAAGATGTGTTGATTTAACTATTTTATGATCTACACTCTTGCATTTTGCATGATTTGAACATGTCCTCATATGTGCCTACTGAATGTTTGATGAAATGCCAAGTTAAGAAATTCTCAAGAAATGTTCATGTTTTACAAGTCAAGTGACTTCATGATGTATATGGGCTATCAAGTAACTTATGAATTCATGAAATTATCTATGATTATTGAAGTATGAAGCTAAGCCCTTTTTCAAAGATTATACCTCTTGTGAGCCTTTTGATGTTAATGCAAGGGTAATTTTTTTATGATGATCCATTCTTATGTTTTGAAGTTGTCCTCACCATTAGAGGTCAAGGATGTTTAAGAGCTACTCGTGTCATGATTCTATGTTTCTCATAAGTTACTGAAGTTATGATTATTCCAATTATTCCATGGGATTAGGCTTAGGACCTATGGATGGAATGTTTGCTCTCTTTACTTGAACTTGTGCCACCATAGGACTATGTTATACCCTTAATATAATAGTGGATCCATTTAGTGCACTTTCTCTTGAAATTATTTCCGAAAAGGGGCAGGCTCCTTTAAGGTGAAATTCCTCATGAAATCCTTTCTGAAATGAGATGGGCTCCCATAAGGAAGGTTACTTCTCCAAGATGGGATGGGTTCCCGTAAGGTGAAGTATGGTTTACCATGGCAAGTAGACCACCTCTTTACTAGTGAGGGGTAATCATTGGGATTTCAAGTTGTAGCTCGCTTGGTCTTATTCTATGTTGGTTGATATCTCTTCCCATACTTATGTATTATGATCTATACAAATTGAATGATTTGCAAAGCATGATTCACTTAAGCATTGGTCATACATGTCGTATTGCTATTATGCTATCTATTGCTTATCATTATGCATTTTGACTATGTTGCATATCTCTTGTTGCATTGTATCCTACATACACAGTACATTCAAATATACTAACGCATATTTTATTCCTACATGATGTTACCATGTAGGAACCGGAGTTGTACTTGATCATCATCCTCCTTCGCATGGCTGGTAATGTCTATTCAAGACAATTGGTGAGTCCTGAATTTCGAGGACATAATCTTTTGATTTATGCTATGTATTGACTCTTCTTATGTTGGAAACTTATGATTATGAGGTTGAGTCTGGTTACTTGTCTTGGACTTTCTAAGTAATATGTATAGAGGTGTTGTTGGACAACTTATGTATTATTCTTGGGTTTTGACTCATCTATGTTATTTAAGTATTAAACTCTCTCCCTTAATCCCAATTTCCCCTTGTTTATGTTTTCTTTTGTTGTTTATCTTGCTTCCGGAACCAAGGATGTGTCTATGATATGCTAAGAGGCTTGTTTGGGGTTCCTTCGAGTTCCCATTCATCGTGTCGCATCTAGTCCCTAGTTTGGGTCGTGACAGTGAAAGGACCAAATTTTTGAAACCCACATACTTTAGCTTTAGAGAATTCCTTCATGAAGATTAGAATTGAGACTTGAAGCTTAGGTGAAATCCTTAAGATCCGGAATGAGGTTTGACACTTGAATTTTTGAGTGAAACATATGTGTAAGTGTTTAAGAGAGTACTGTGTAATCTCTTGTCTGATATGAAGGTTAAATATGGCTAAGTATAGGTATTTTTATGCATATGAAGGCTTAGGCCCAAGAACCAAAAGGCTTGGACCAATTTGGAAAAATTGGCAACAGAATAACATAGGTCCACGTCTGGTCCACGATGTGGACCAAACAACGAGGACATTTTTACAAAGGTCTACGATGGATACGTATCACGGTACCAACGCGGATCGATTATGGAAATTGAATTTTTGGAAAATTGAAATTTTGATACGATTGCTCTAAAATCGAGGTTAGACCCATAACCCACTCAATCTTCCCCCCTGAATAAGAATAAGAAGTCGGATTTTCAATATCACGCACGAATTTTGTGATATGTAGACATTATGAATTTGAAAAGTTCCGTGGCACATTTTCGGGGACTTTTTGGGGTTGTTTTCAAGTTTAATGTCAATGATTGGGTCTATTAAAAGTATCAATCATAAAGGATTTTGTTTGGATTGGGAAGAAAGGAAAATTTAGCCCTGGGTATGTAGGGCCTTATAAAATTTTTTGACGGTTGGCAAGTTGCCTTATGAAATGGAGTTTCCATTGGAGCTGAATATGATTCATCCGATTTTGCATTTGTCAATGCTAAGGAAATTCATGGATGATCCAAATTCCATTGTTTTGTTGGAGTATGTGAGTATTTGAAGAGATTTGGCTTATGATGAGATATCGGTTGAGATTCTAGACCACCATGTAAAGAGTTTCAAAAATAAAGAAGTTGCATCCATTAAGGTTCTTTAGAGGAATTAACAAGTTGAAAGTGCAACGTGGAAAGTGGAAGAAAATATGATGAAGGAATGCCCTTATCTCTGTTAC
>JAPFFP010105712.1:0-19201 GCA_026153255.1 Solanum medicagineum
CATCACCCAAGCCTAAGGCCTCATAACACGGCGAATGAGGAATCCAAAGGTACATCACCCAAGCCTCTTAGCATACATCAGGTGTAACATCCGATAAAATTAACATAATATTTCTAGATGAGAGATGAGCGCATAACATGTATTCCCAAACTCCGATGACAAATTTGAGGCCAGAAAGGCGATCAACATGAATATTTGTGTGGGAAAATGGTCTTGGTTGATTTTTAGAGCAACTGGATCAAAAGATAATTTCTCGAAGCTAAAACGCATTTCAAAAAGAGTGCGCGATATGTCCACGTCGCGGACTTATCGCTGATTCATACTTAGATGTGATCTCAATATTTTCTACGGGATTAGAAAATTAGGTCAGGGAATTTTCAGCGAAAAACCCCGAAAAACAATCCAGTCCGCGTCGTGGACTAGGTGTCCCCAAGCCAATTTTTTTTTTCAGTTTTCTTGAGGTGCCTTGCAGACTTTTCCCAACCTCTCTTAAACTTAAAACACGAACAAAATAGGTCTTTTTCAGCTTAAAAAGGGTTTTAGTCCCTATTACTTAGTCTTCCTAAGTTTCTAACAAAGACTAGGGCTAAAGAGAAGAGATACGGAGTAAGAATTCAAGGAAATCAAGGAGGTTCTTCAAGATTGAGTGTCAAGGCTTCACATTAGGTATGTAAGGTTAAACTAAAATATGGATGCAAGGACCCAGACTTTGTATAGCTTTAGTGGTGCTTGGAATTTGGTTAAGGAAAAGTTTTTGACTAAGGTGACACCTTATGAACACCTCCATGGCTCATGTAACTGCTATATGAGACCTCCAAATCAGCTCATACTCATTCATTACAATCCGTTCTTATTCTAACACTTAGCTTCTTATTCGTTCGCTTAAAAAGCTTCCCAAATCCTAGTTTCAAGCTCTAGTCGAAGGATCTCTATGTAACCTTCAAGCCCAAGATAAATTCACTTTCAAGCCCTCAATTCAAGCTTATTTATGTTTTTTAAGGCCATCATGGGCCTCCCATGTCAAGCCAAGTTCAAAGGAGTTCCTTTGGCCAAGTTTTTCACAAGTATAGATAGAAGGGTCAGCTTTAAATGGTCATATCTCTTAGCACATAATGAACTGGGAGGCTCACAAGCAATCAAACTAAAGATCATTGAATTATATTTCCAACATATCTAGTTTCACCTTATTCTGAGTTTGTAGAAAGAGGTTATGCCTGTTTTCGTAGAACTCATCTGTGCAGGGGTGTATGCAGATTTTTAAATTCTGTGTCATTAATGGCCCTTATATAATTTTCAGTTATTCTAAGTATCTTTTATGAATTTCTATAGTATAATAATAACCTTCTCTGATTCTCTCATTCAAATTCATTCCTACACATGGAATTATTCAAATTCTCTCATCTAAAGAACTCCCCTCAAGTGAGCCATTAGAGATTAGCTTGGAGCTCAAGGAAGGGTCTTCTTCATCATCAATTTTTTTCAATTTCTTTTTGAATCTTCTCTATTAGCAAAGGTATGTTAGTTTTGATTCTTGGTTCCTTTAAACCAAGAAGACCCAAAACCCTTTTTTTTTCAATTTCATGGAATTTTCGGCTACTTTAAATTTGGGTTTTCAATTGTATTATTTCATAAATTCAATTAAAGTGTGGGATGTACATATTTATTATTTTAAGTTGATTCGAGCCAAATATTATTGGATTACATTATTATTATGAGTATTTGATTATGCACGGTAACTTTAAGGTTTGATCTAAGCATGAATGATTTATATTATGGTTGAAATGTGGATTTAATTATGAATTTATTTTAATTGCATATTCTATTATTGATTTTAGATTGAATCTCAATTACCCATGCTGTTCCCCCACTATTCATGGCATATGCATTCATGTACATTGAATTTTTATTAAAATTATGAAGTGGGTTAACCCCAATTATGTTCATGTATATTATTTTGATTAGATTATGGTTATGACAAGAATGTGATCACATACATGTCTATGATTATGGCTCTTTGAGCATTATGGTGCTTGCAGCAATTTGTATGTATGAATGAGTTATTCCAATGTATGATAACTATGAATTATGACTATGTTTTGGCATTTGACCTTAAGAAAGAATTATTATGAATGTGTTGAGCTTTTGAGCCTAAAATGTATATTGAAAGGATTTGAAATGACTATCGTATCTCTCTTTGAAAGCATGTATATGTATAAGTATTCTTATTGGATGTTTTGACTTAGAACTGATGGATTGGAGGCATCAGGACTATCCCCACGGGCCCTCTCCCTTTCCTTGAACTATGTACTAGCATAGGTATTGAGATCCGAGGCTCATCCCGTTAGTTGAGGCATGACCGGCTAGAAAGACACGAGGCTCATCTCATTAGTTGAGGCATGACCAGCAAGAAATAATATGAAAATCTTATACGAAATGGGAGGCCTATAAGGAGAAGTATGGTTTACCTTTGGCATGTAGACCACCTCTTTTTTGATGTGGGGATAACATCGGGATTCCAAGTAATAGCTCGCTTGGTCTTATATGTTAGTTGAGGTCACACCCCACTATATATGATCATTTGCATCTCATGCATCATAAATTCCATAGCATCTTGTTATAATACATTGCTTGCTATATATATCTCTTTCTATATTATGTGACCCTACCATCTAACAGTGAATGCAGGTTTGCTAAATCTCATGCATTGCACCCCCCATACTTAGTACATTGAAATGTACTAACGTATACTTTTTCCTATATGATCTCACCATCTAGGGACCAGAGATTACTTTCGTCCACCATTCGACAGCTAGATCGGATTTGAGACATTTGTTGTGGTGAGTCCTATCTTCCAAGGACAAGACACCATCTATCTACCTTATGTTGTTCCCAATTTCATTTTTACTTTGAATATGAGTCTGGGACATGTATTGGCCCCCGTCCCATCTTATATCTTGAGGCGTTGTATGACATCTTGTAAACTCTTGTCAGATCTATGTGTTATGTGTTATATTTGGAGCTTACAGTTATGGATATTTTTGTATATGGCTATTATGGATTCATTATGAGGATTATGATATGTATGTATGTTTGATGTGGAAATGTGGAAGATCCTACGTCCCAAATTTCCCCCCTAGAGTGAGTCATACTTACCTGCCCCTTAGTCTTTATGTGTCGTGTGTTATGTGAATCCATGTTAGCCCCTTTCCTTATGATATATCCATAGCGTGAGTCCTACTTTCTCATCCCTTACTACTATGTGTTTACTTTTTGAATACACTTTCGAACCGATGCTATGAATTAGGATACTTTGAGGCTAATTTAGGGACTCTCGGGTTCCCATTCGCTATGTCACTCCTAGAGGTCTGGGTCATGACAGAGATGGTATCAATGCACTAGGTTTATATATGGTCCTCAGAGTCCAACATGCCACGTCAAGTAGGGTCTTATTCATATGATGAAGCGCACCACATCTATGGGTAGGAGGCTACAATGCATTTTAGGAAATGTTTCACTTTTCATGATTCTTATCGTGCTATGGAACATGTCATAAGATCTTCTATCTCCATCTATCCCTACTGAATAGGGAGAGTTACTATTAGCTCATAATGCAATCTAGGTAAGGAAGATGTTGAAGCTAATCTTATAGATGAGGTAAACAGGGAGTTAGTGAAGGATGTGCATTATTTGACAAGGTTGCTCCTTCAGATATGTGACGTTTTCTTAGGTTGGTTGGTTATGATGGAAGGTTTGTCTAAGGTTGCTTATCTAATACATCTCCATTGACCAAGTTGACTCAAAAGAAGGCCAATTTTGTACGGTCGGATGAGTGTGAAAAGAGTTTTCAGATATTGAAAGATTGGCTTACATTGGCTCCCGTTTTGACTTTACCAAATGGATAGGATGGGTTTGAGGTGTATTGTGATGCTTCTCAGATTGGGTTGTGTTGTGTACTTATGCAACATAGTAAGGTGATAACTTATGCATCAAGGCAATTGGAGGTGCATGAGCATAATTACCAGACTTATGACTTGAGTTTGTGGCGGTGGTGTTTGCCTTGAAGATTTGGAGACAATATTTGTATTGGGTACCTGTTGAAGTATTCACAAGCCACAAGAGTTTGCAATATGTGTTCACTCGAAGGGATCTTAACTTGAGAAAAAGGAAGTGGTTGGAACTCCTTATGGGTTATGATATGAGTGTATGATATCATCCCGACAAGGCAAATGTTGTAGCTGATGCTCTTAGTGGGATATCTATGGGAGGTGTTGCTCATGTTGATGAAGGGAATAAAGATTTGACAAAGGATGTTCACAGTTTGGATAGATTAGGTGTTAGGTTGGCCAACTTCAATGACAGTGGTATCCATGTTTAGAATGGGGCCAAATCTTTGTGGTTGTGGACGTTAAGGGAAGGCAAGACTTAGATACCACCATTGGTTGTCTTGAAGATTTTGATTGTCGGAAATGAGATAGAGGTTTTCTCTCGAGGGGGAGATGGTGTAATTCGGTACCAAGATCGATTGTGTGTTTCGGACGTTGATGGTCTTAGGGATATGATCATGAGTAAATCCCATAACCCTTATTATTCAGTTCACCCGGGATCTACCAAAATGTATCGGGACTTGAGGAAAGTGTATCAATGGCATGGTACGAAGAAAGACAATGCCAAGTTATATATATTTTGGAGATGGTTAGACTGGGTGGTGTGGCTACTTTTATTATATCAAATTGTGGTATCCAACTTACTTCTCACTTTTGAAAATCAATTCAGAAAGGGGCTTGGCAGTAAGGTTAAGTTCAGTGCTTTTTATCCTCAAATCGACGGACAAGTTGGAAAGACAATTCAACCTTGCAGGACATGTTGGGGACTTGTGTGTTAGAATTCAAAGGAAATTGGGTTGATCATCTACCACTTATTAAGTTTCTTACAACAATAGCTTTCATGCTAACATTGGTATAGCACCGTTTGAGGTTTTATATGGTAGAAGATGTAGATCTCCTGTGGGGTGGTTTCTGTTAGATGAAATGACTTATATCGGCCCAAATTTAGTGTTGGCGGCTATGGGACGAGCAAAATTAATTAGAGAAAGGTTATAGTTGGCTCAAAGTCATTAAAAGTAATATTCGGATGTTAAAAAGTGGGATCTTTTGTTTCTCATCGGTGGTAGATGTATGTGAAGATTTCTCCTATGAAGGGTGTAATGTGTTTTGGTGAAAGGGGATTAAGTCCCCTATATGTAGGTCCTTATGTGATTGTTGGGCAGATTGGGAATGTGGCCTATAGATTAGATTTGACTCTTAATTTGAGTTCTATTCACTCGGTTTTCCATGAGTTTATGTTGAGGAAATTGATTGGTGATCCTAGTACAATTGTGCCTTAGAAGGTGCTGAGGTTGTGTAGAACTTGTCTTGTGAGGAAATTTCAGTTGATATCTTGGCTAGACGAGTGAAGTGGCTTTGCAACAAGGATGTGGCTTCGATTAAGGTGCTTTGGAGAAATCAACATGTTTAAAGTGCTACGTGGAGGGTGGAATCAACTACTATGAATCCTCTATCTTTTCAAATCTACTAAAGCTAAGGTATTAGGTTCTTCTCTTTCCAGTGGTTCTAGTTCTTTCACTCTTCTATTTCATGACATTACATGCATATGTGCAAAAATATAGTTTTACAATGTTTTAAATGATATAAAGGTGTTTGATATAAGTTTTGATGGCTTTATGAGTCTCAACAGATGAAATATATATTGTATCTCATTTTTGGATGTTTCATGTTCTAAGTCAAGCCTTTCAAGCCTGGTTGTATCACAATCGAGGATGATTGTTCCCAAGGGGGAGATGATGTAAGCACCCGGACTTTGTATAGCTTTAGTGGTGCTTAGAATTTGGTTATGAAAAAGTTTTTTATGGGACCCCCTAATCAGCTCATATTCATTACAATCCGTTCTTATTCTAATACTTAGCTTCTTCTTCGTTCACTCAAAACACTTCTCGAATCCTCGTTTCAAGCTCTAGTCAAAAGATGTCTATGTAACCTTCAAGCCCAAGATAAATTCACATTCAAGCCCTCAATTCAAACTTATTTCTGTTGTTTAAGGCCATCATGGGTCTCCCACATCAAGCCAAGTTCAAAGGAATTCCGCTGGCTAAGTTTTTCAAAAGTACCGATAAAGGGTCAACTTTAAATAGGCGTATCTCTTAGCACATATGAACTGTGTCCCACGACCTATCAAAAAATTAGAGCTCCTGGAATTACTTTCCAACGCATCTGATTTCACCTTATTCTGAGTTCGTAGAAAGAGTTTATGCCCATTTTCGTAGAACTCGTCTGTGCAGGGGTATATGCAGATTTTAAGTTCCGTGTCATTAATGGCCCTTATGTAATATTCAGTTATTTTAAGGGCCTTTTATGACTTTCTATGCTATAATAAGACCTCCAAATTATGTAAACTCTAATTCTCTCATTCAAATTCATTCCTATAATTAGAATTATTCAAATTCTCTCATCTAATGTATCTCCTCAAGTGAACCATATGAGATTAGCTTGGAGCATATGGAAGGGTCTTCTTCTTCATCAAATTTCTTCTTGAATCTTCTCTATTAGCTAAGGTATGTGAGTTTTGATTCCTGGTTCCTTTCAACCAAGAAGACCCAAAACCCTATTTTTCAATTTCATTGACTTTTTGGCTACTTTAAATTTGGGTTTTCAATTGTATTGTTTAATAAATTCAATTAAAGTGTGGGCTGTATTTATTTGATGATTTTAAGTTGATTTAAGACCAAAATTGTTCGATTACATTATTATTATGAGTATTTGCTTATACATGGTCCCTTTAATGTTTGATCTAAGCGTGGGTGATTTATATTATGGTTTAAATGGGGATTGAATTATGGATTTACTTCAATTTCAAAATATATTATTGAATTTAGATTGAATCTCAATTACCCATGCTATTCCCGCACTATTCATGGCATATGCATTCATGTACATTGGATTTTTATTAATGTTATGAAGTGAGTTAAGCCCAATTATGTTCATGTATATGATTTTGATAAGATTTTATGGTTATGACAAGAATGTGACCACATAAATGTCTACGATTATGGCTCTTTGAGCATATGAATGAGCTATTCCGATGCATGAGAACTATGAATGATGACTATATTTTGGCATTTGAGCCTAAGAAAGAATTATTATGAATGTGTTTGGTTTTTAAGCCTAAATGTACATTGAAAGGATATGAAATGACTATTGGATCTCTCTCTGAAAGTATCTCTCTCCCTTTCTTTGAACTATGTGCCAGCATAGGTATTGAGATCTGAGGCTCACCCCATTAGTTGAGGCATGACTCGCTAGAAAGATATGAGTCTCATCCTGTTAGTTGAGGCATGACCCATTAGAAAGACACGAGGCTCATCTCGTTAGTTGAGGCATGACCCGCTAGAAATGATATGAAAATTCTATCCGAAATGGGAGATCCGTAAGGAAGGTTACTTCTTCGAAATGGGAAGCCCATGAGGAGAAGCATGGCTTACCTTTGGCAAGTAGACCACCTCTTTTTCGATGTTGGGATAGCATCGGGATTCCAAGTAATAGCTCGCTTGGTCTTATACGTCAGTTGAGGCCACATCCCCACTATGTATGAGCATTTGCATCTTATGCATCATGAATTCCATAGCGTCTTATTATAATACATTCCTTGCTATATACATCTAGTTCTATATCATGTGTCCTTGCCATCTAACATTGAATACAACTTTGCTAAATCTCATGCATTGCACCCAGCATACTTAGTACATTCAAACGTACTAACACATACTTTTGCCTATATGATCTCACCATGTACGGACCAGAGATTACTTTCATGCACTGTTCGACGACTAAAGCGGATTTGAGATATTGGTTATGGTGAGTCCTATCTTCCATGGACAAGCCACCATCTATCTACCTTATGTTGTTCCCATTTTTATTTTTATGTTGAGTGTAAGCCCGGGACATGTCTTGGCCCCCGTCCCATCTTATATCTAGAGGCATTGCTGGACATCTTGTAGACTATTGTCGGATTTATATGTTATGTGTTGTATTTGGAGCTTATGATTATGGATATCTTCTGGATATATGGCTATTATGGATTCGTTATGAGGATTATAACATGTATGTATTTTTGATATAGAAATGTGGAAGATCCTATGTCCCAAATTTCCCCCATAGAGTGAGTCATACTTACCCGCCCCTTAGTCTTTATGTTTTACGTGTTATGTGAATCCATGTTAACCCCTTTCCCTATGATATCCCTATAGCGTGTGTCTTACTTTCCCATCCCTTAGAACTATGTGTTTACTGTTTGAATACGCTTCCAAACCAATGATGTGAATTTAAATACTTTTGGGCTTGTTTGGGGATTTTTGGGTTCCCATTCACCATGTCACTCCTACACCCTAGGTACGGGTCATGACAATGAAATTATTCTTCCATGTGCCCCCATTGATGGTAATAAAAAGATTATGAGTATAATGTGTCCCCATGCATGTTCCTTGAATGTTTTCTTGAAAATTTATACATTTTATATATTTTCAGATCATCACAAACTTGATTCGCTGAATAAGTACTTTTCATGAGTGATTGCATAAACAACATATATTATTTTATAAAAAGTACCTAACTGAACCTAGGGATTGACTCTAGAGCTTTAACTTGAGTATGTTTATTGTGATTGTGATGTGACCATGATGATGAGTTAATAGAGCTTGATGGTCCCATGAGTATTCTTAATTGAACTCTAGAGATTTGTCTAATTGACTTCCTCTTAATGATTGATCTAAGTCATTGAGTTATAGTATGAGAATTGAATCGATGAGATGATTGAGATGATAGATCGGAAGGCCCAATTGAGATAGAGTTAATGAGATGATGAGAGTCTTTATGAGACTATTTGAGTTAATGAGATGGATTGTCTTATGAGCATTGACTCTTGGGAGGAGTATCGAGCACCGAAATGAGTAAGAGTATGTCCAACTTGAATTCAATAACTATGTCACCAAGCATAGGAGTAGACTAAGTCCGTTAAAGTCGGACAGGTCCCTATTTTGTGAACTAAGTCTGTTAATTTCGGACAGGTTCCTATTTTTAGGACTAAGTCCGTTAAAGTTTGACATGTCCTCATTTAATTGTCCTGAAACAACAGGATTTGACTGGTTAATTGTCCAGATCCATTATAGATTTGATTCGTTCTTAACCTGGCAAGTACGGAACGGCTGTGGCAACATTAGCAGGATTATTACACAATAACTTACTCATAAGTAATTGTTGTTGGATAAGAGAAACTTTTAGATAGGTCACACACTGATAGTACTATGAGTTGAGTTGATTGATGATTTTGGATTGGTATTGATGAGTCATTTATCCACTCTTTATTCTTGCTTTAGATAGATATTTTATATTCTGATTGAGTATCTTCTGAGCTGATGTTACTCTATATTATTCTGCCCATATCAGTTTCATTCATCGATTTCACATACCAGTATATTCCATGTACTGACATCCATTTAGACTGCATTATTTCATGATGTAGAGATAGGTACAAGAGATCGCCAACTTGTGCTCCGTTGAAGATCTTCTACAGTTAGCTGAGTTGGTGAGCCTCCTTTACTTCAGAGGATCATTATTTTATTTTCATCTAGCTACAAGAGTTAGACTTAAGACTAGCTTTATTTTTGATTTGTGGTAGCCATGGGTCTGTCATTAGCACAAATTGATAGTGATAGAGGCTTCATAGACTAGATTCAAATTGTTGATTGGAGATTATGTTGAGCAGTTTCTTTTATCCTAGCCTGTTCATTTTAATATGATTTTTGAGACTCAGATTGCCCACTATTTATTATCTTAAATCTTCCGCTGATTGGTTAGTTATTTTGAATGAATAAAAGTGATGACACCAAGTGGTTCGCTTGGGGACTAGCAATAGTCTCTGAATGTCGGCCACGTCTAGGTTACCCTCCCAGAGCGTGACATTAGGCATACAAAATAAACAATAGAAGAACAACATAAGTGACATCAATACTTAGCATAACTGAAAATATAGAAGTAGATAATCTAACTAGACAAGCAAGAGATTATTTGTCACTAGTTGATCAGTCCAAACTTCTAAACTCTTCTGTATTGAAAATTTCATTATGGAAATCATCATCTAATTGCCATCCATCATCTTCATATGATTTTTCAGCAAAGTATTCATTGTTTCCATATTGGTATACTCCTGATCTTTATGACAAAATATTTTTAGTGAGCATTTATGTGAATTATATAATGAATAAAAAATTTAACTATAAACAAACAAATAAAATTGATTACTCAATTATATAAGAATAACGATTTGAACTAACCTCCATGGAATAGTTAAATCCACTAACAGTAGGAGCTGTTGCTTCACTTAGAACTGAAGAGGGATCATTATTTTGAATGGTCTGATTGTTGTTGTTGCTGCTATTGTTGTTTTTATCATTGATATTATTCTTCCAAGCAGAATGGGTATTCTCCAAACCCAGTTGAGAGGGATAAAGGAGCACAAATCCTTTGGGAAATACCTGGGCTTCCGTATGATCCATAAGAGACCCGCTAACAGGGACTTCCAATTCATAATTGACAACATGAGAAAAAAACTTTTTGGCTGGAAAACGAAGAATCTCAACAAGGATGGCAGACTTGTGCTTACAATCCTCTATGGAAAACATCCCCTCCCATGTTATGAGCTACATAAGTGTCCCTACAAAAATTACTAGAACCATTGACAAAGTCAAAAGAGATTTCATCTGGGGTTCTACTACTAAAAAAAGAAGATGCATCTTGTCAATTGGGATATTGTAATAAAAAATAAACTTCATTGCGGTTTGGACATCTACAAGAGTGGCACTAGGAATAGAGCCATTCTAAGTGGCTTAACCTTGAGACTACTTCACCATCCCACTGCACTTTCGGCCAAAGTGCTATCCAATAAGTACCTCATTAAACCCTGCACTGTCCCTCCTACCCACACTATTTCAAGGATCTGGAAAAATATCCAAAATGGTTGGAAAGATTTTGCCCATGCTACTAGGTGGACGGTTACAAAGGGTACTGCTGTTAGCTTTTTCCATGACATCTGGCTCAACACCTCCACTTCCATAAGATCCTACATTCTAGGACCTCTACAAGACTTGGAGGAAAACTTCACCATTGCTGATCTGTTCCAGAACGGCAGTTGGCACCTTGAAAAGCTTTCTTTAGCTCTTCCAAAGGACCTCATTGATATCATCCTTGACCACCCAATGAATATTTATACTAACAAGGATGATTGAGGAACTTCGGGTTTTACCAACGATGGTCAATGTACTTATTCCTCTGCCTATGACACATTGCTGGCTTCACTTGTCATAGCAATCATACCCCCAAAAGGTTCCAGAATGTTTGGAAAACGAAGGTCCCCAATAAGATAAAAATCTTTTTATGGACCATGTTGCATGGTAGATTACCCACCACCCATCACCTCCATAGTAGAGGGATCCAAGTTGACCCCAAATGTAAGCTTTGTGATCATCCAAGCGAAGATATTACTCATGTGTTCTTCAAATGTAACATTGCTAGAGCATTCTGGGAAGAAGTTAAATGTCACAATAACGTTACCTTTACTTCTAACCTGTAACAACTGGCTTGACGCCTGGCAAATGTTCAAACAAAAACACCACTCGTCTAGATTGACAAGGCATTGTTATGCCTTTCTGCCTTTGGCATATCTGGCTCAATATAGCAATAATGTGCACAACAATAAGAACTATTCATTAAGATTCACCCTTGTCCATGGCCAAGTATTTGAATATACCGAAGTCATCATGCACAAAGGTAAGGGGAACTAATCTCTGCAACACCTGAGCATTAAATAGGAACCTCATAATGATGGTAAGTACAAGCTTAATGTGGATGTGGCATCAAATGGCGACACTATGCGAGGTGGACTAGGAGAAGTGATACGTGACCACCATGGCAACTGGATTTTGGGGTTCACGCAGCCTACTCCCTACTTCACACCCATTGAAGCTAAACTAAGAGCCCTTCTTAGAGGCCTCCAAGCAGCATGGAATCACAGGCTTTCACCACTAGAGATTAATATGGATTCGCAAGAAATTTTTCACATATTTAGGGAAGGTAATCTCAGGTATGGGTTTATTATCTGTCGATGCAGGTACCTAATGGATGCACGGGACCAGGTGGTGCCGAGGCACGCCTTTAGGGAACAAAATCAAGTCGCAAACATCCTAGCTAAGGAAGGTGCAAGGCAAAAGGATTTCCATAACACGACGTCTTTTTATAACCCCCCCCCCCCATATGTGGAAAAAAAATTTAATGAAGACTATTCAGAAACTTATTATGCACATAAGGTTTATGGAAATGTTTTGTCCTATGTGGGTGGGGATATGACCCAACTGTGCCGACTGCAGAGGCCAGAGTAATATGCTTACTACTTAAGTTATCTATGCAACTTTGATTAACCAAAGAAAGAAAAACGTAACATGTGTAAGCTTGCTCATATCGCTTATTTTAACATTGGATAATGGAGAACAATCATCAATCATCAATCAGAAATATCTTTTCCATTCATAACAATAGAAGTAAGATTGTGTACATTTTATTCTCTCAAATACCATTTGAGAAATTACACTGAGCTTGTTATTGTTGTGGCTAGTGGTGGTGTAACACTTAAAATTTGTGCTCTTCTAATTATTTATTTTTATTTTTAAAGCTAATGGAATAGTAAGGTACTAAAATATTTACAAGTCAAAGCTAATTCAGTGTTATCAGATTACTTAAAATCTACCAAACGACTTATGTGAAACTATACTTGAGTACTAAGTTTCTCACCTATATTTTCTCTCTAGTCAAAACAGATTTTGTTAATTACATTTTGAATATAAAGATTTTTTTATAACAAAAATACCGATATGGAGAGTGTTTATTTTTCTTTAGTAAGCATAAAACACAAAGCACTATTGTAATATAAGATATGATTGTTTAAGTTTATAAGTTGATTCAAACTTAAGCATATATATATATATATGTAAAAATCTATCAAAAGTAATAAGTTGTCACCTATATCAATTTATAGATTTTTATTTATTAGCAAACAATTTTGCCCTAATATCTTTTCTAATTCTCAAAATATTTTTTAAAAGTAGAGCTTGTAATGCTCTCTTCATGCTATTTTCGTGGTTCATTAATTTCATGACACATTTACTTTTTAAATTGGCAATTTTAGTAAATAGCACTGAAGAAAATATAGTTAAACAGAGACAATAAATTAATTATCAAGAAATTGTAGTTTGCTAACATCTCCCTTGATGTGGTTCAATTGCCTCAGCTTTGCCACATTTTCCTTCATTTATATACCCAAAAAAAATGTTAATAAGTAGTGAGTAAAATTGATCTCAGTAATTAAATTTTATTAAAAACTCTGTCAATTGTACACCTTTTGACGTAAGTCATACTTATTGTCTTTAACGAATTAAAACAAGTTAATAATCATTTAGTATTTAATAAATTTTGAGCATGTCAGTTTTAGAATCTTTTAGTTATTACTCACTCCATTTTAATTTCTATCTCGATTTTTCTTGACAATGTTTGATATTTAAAGTGAAGACTTCTGAATCTCATGATTAAACTAAAGCTTCTAGGTAAAACATATTAAAATATTATTTAATTTGGGATCATAAGTATGTAAATATAAAATTGAAATTTAAAAATTTCCAAGAAAGAAAAAAATGTTTTGATGAAGAAATTGAACGTCTAACATCGATAAATAAATAGAATCTTGATCTCTTCATAAGACTAGGTAATCCATCTAGATTGAATTATCTTTGGGATGTCATTTAAATTCAAGATTTAATAAATTTGACATAATACCGAAACCAATCCTAATACGGGTCAAAGTAAAGGGGATAGTGGCACGAGTAGAAATGGAAATACGCTCGATCCAGATCTGTGGGTGGGGGTAGGGTGATAAATCAAATTTTGGATAAGGAATGTACAGTTGTTCAAATCTATGTGTGGGGTGTCACAACCCGACCTCGGTCTTGATGGCGCCTGCTAGGTCCCACCTACAGGCAAGCCAATTCCCAACCCAAAGGCACCTGTTCTAGCTCTCTAGTCAAAACCAAATTGATACAACAATAATATATACGCCAAAACCTAACAAGAACCAAGAACCAAAAAGTCAACTACACAGAGCTGCAGACACAAGGACATATCATATAGATATATCAATAATCATAGTATTATACAAAATCAGAGTGCCTCTACCAACACATAACACTTCTATACAAGGCCAATGTCTGGATAGGGAAGATGACCATCAATAGAAAGGCAACAAAAAGAAACCACATCTGCTAGTGCTTACAAAATGTCTCCTGAGAGCTCCCAAAGTTCTCCAACTCAGCTAGCACGGCCCGTACTTGGACCTGTACAATGGGAAGATGCAAAAGTAGGGTTGAGTGCCATAAAAGGCACCTAGTAGGCCTCATCGGCCGATCAAGTGTAATAGCGAACAAAAATAAAGTCCAAATGTATAGAGAACTGAAGCAGTGTAGCAAAACAAACTCAGATCAAGGCATAGGCATGTCTGAAAATCCTCAAGCCACCACTGCTCCAACCAATGAGATGAACAATGATAATTGAACCAACTTAAGTGACAACCACGATAACCTAAACCAAAAGTGCATAGGCTCATACCACAATAGCCCCCAACTGAGGCACAGTGTTATACATGGGTGTAAGGCCCTAGTATATGACTGTACACCAACAGGGCCCCAATAAGCTCGGAAGGTACCCGTGCACAATATAGAATCAGTAGATCATCACAGAATCCCTCAAAACTATCACAGAATCCCATAGAACCATCATAGAGGCTAGCTCTCCATATCATCAGAACAAGGGTCAACTATACGTGGGTGTAAGGCCCTAGTGTCTAAGCCTAAACACCCCCTGAGCCCACATAAGCCCAGGAGGTATACCTACACACAATCAGGGTGTGAATAGGTGTGTGGATCCACGGGTATTCAATCATGGGCCTCGACCTAACAATCACAAAATTCTGGGTCCTCGGTCCAGTGTTGGCACGTGGCACCTGATTCAAAATATACATGCAAAACAGTGGGATGTATCCCCCGTGGGAGAAAAAATCCCCTTCGCATAACAAATGTGTCTCAACTTAGAATATCAATCGTGGGGCCTCGCCCTAAAATGTAAGCAATGGGGCCCTCGACCCAAAATATCAATCATCGGGGCCTAGCACCAAAAATGTTGTCAACGGAGCCCTAGGCCCAAAGTAATGGCAATTGATCAGACCTCGTTAGAATCGACACCCCGATCTTTGACATTCAGATGTGATCACCGGATATTAAGACCACGGGGAGTATCACCTGGGTCTAGACACTCGGACGTGACCACTAGAGACTTGACCAACAGGGTGTGTCATCTAGGTCTCAGAGCGTAACTTCAGAAAAATCTCCCTCTCTCTCTCTCTCTTTCTAATTGGATCCGGATCCCTCAATTATATCATCTCTCCCATGTCACAATAAATAACTCATTACCAAGGTATGCAATAAACTCAAAGTAGCATCTAACCTCAGTATAACAGTGGGTAGACCTTAAAACTCAGAATAAAATCGGGCTCAGCAGGCAACCATGCTAACTCTAGCCCACCAAGGTAATGGAAACAAAAGTGTAGTAATAACAAGGGTATCATAGATGCCCTCGACAGATAGGCCCAGCAGAATCATAGTGTTCTCGTAATCAAGTCACGACATGACATAAAATCAATACATAGTCTCCTAGTCAACATATCTCTGTAGCAACCAGTAATATACACTCATAGAAGTGCAAGTCGAGTCAGTACGCATGTCTGCCCCTGACTCTACCTCATATTAGGTCCTTATTAGGCCCTTTTGTATAGTTATATAATGTAAGACCCAGGTAATACAGCAGCTACGACCAACACAACCCTCAATACAACAACTATTGTCCCATAACATTATATATATAACACACAGATTACATCCAACCATATAAAACATATACTCTACAACTCCATGAATAAACACTACATTTCTACACATTTCAACTCAGTCTAGGGTTTAGAGAATGCCCAGCCTACCTGGCATCCGACGTCTCTTTCTTTGAGTCAATCCATCCATGTTTTACCTTCTGAATCGCTTCCTGATGTTTCTTAGCTGTGAAAACATTAGTCACAAGATCATTACGGGTGATTTGGCTATAAAATCTCAGAAAACGAGTGAAATTACATCAATTACGACTAAAAAGGGAAAAATCGGGTCTCATGGCCAAAGTACCAAACTAACTCCTATAAAATGATCCTTACATCACTCGAGTCTATAGCCAAAAATTGAGCTCAAAATGAGGCTCAGAACAATCAGAAACAACCCAAAAACAAATGACATTTTTTATCGAAAAAAACGTATATGAACAGTTTCTTAGGCGTTTGATTCCATAAAAATTCAAACAAATTAACAGAATATGAATATACCACGATGGAGGTCTCCAAAAGTAGTACAGTTTAGACCCAAATTTACTTAATTCCAGTAGGAAACAAGACATATCATATTTTGAATTTTCTGAAAAAAACATAACATGACCAGCAGCTAAAATCAAATTTTCACACCAACGGAGCACTATTAATTAATTCTAACATTACCACGATGTGTGACTCGCAAAAATACACAAAATAGACTCAAATTTCATCATATTCAAAGTCAAAATGGATACAAAATCGCAACTAGAAATTTCCAAAAATAACAATATGAAATAGCAGTAAAACGCCCAATATTTACCTCAAACAACGCCCAAAATCATTTTTCAAAGCTTCCATAGTGTTCCTCTCGAAAATATATATAAGCTAGCCTTTTGAATCACTGAAATCGGGTAAAGATTGAAGAAGAAATCACGGATCCAGGTTTTATTCTTTACTTACGTGATCTGGAGAAATCTCTGGACATATATGCACCTTTGGCCGCCTCTGCCGCGTAGCAGCCTGGGATTAGTCTACTGTCAAGCCCCGAGCCTATACCTTGGACGTGGTTGGCACTCGAAAACCAATTCTGGTCCAAAGCGAACCACTTGGCCTAGCTACTTACTCAGCGAAAGACTTAATAGTGACGGAAAAAGTTGTAAAAGCAATAAGATAGGCTAAACTGTCTGCATAACTAAATAAGAAAGCTTTAAAGCAATGTTTGAATGACTGAAAACTGAAATACTAATCATACGGTCTATGGAACCTCTAATATTATCTAAAAGGACTACTGAGACAGGCCCCAAGTAGTAAGAACTAGAAATAAATAATGATAAAGCAACATAAACAACTCAGGAGCCTCGACTGAGAAGAGGTCTCACCAAAGACTAGAACTGTCAGATTCTCAATGGAGCAGCTACTAAGAAACTCTGTCACCTGCGTCTGCATTATAAAACAATGTAGGTCCTAAGGATGTTAGCACGTGGAATGTACGGTATGTAAGATATCCAAAACAAAAATACGATACATATATAGCTTCTCAAAAGACATAAACATGATTCATAATTTAATAACATTAATCAAAAAGACTGGTATGCTAAAAAATGACATACTGAAAATAATATGCTGAAAAATGGGTCTTACCCACGCTGCCAGAGCCGTCCCGTATTTTTTCGGGGTAGGGGACGAATAACTAAGGGAGTGGATCCATCCCAAAACTGGGCCATCTTAGTGGCTAGTGAGGAAGGTACTGTGGTACGATCCTATATCTCACCCATATCGGTGCTCAATACTACTCCCAAAACACTTACATAGCTCATACTTAAATGATCATAAGTTCTTGAAAATATTGTTTTTCTTGGGGACTTAGCCCAGCTTACTATTTAGCTTTCTCAACTGAAATCTTTAACATTACTAAACTAGTA
The DNA here is from genome assembly GCA_026153255.1 of Solanum medicagineum. Taxonomy (NCBI): domain Eukaryota; kingdom Viridiplantae; phylum Streptophyta; class Magnoliopsida; order Solanales; family Solanaceae; genus Solanum; species Solanum medicagineum. The sequence goes on from JAPFFP010105712.1 coordinate 17,973, forward strand.
TCTTTCATGTACTTTCAAACATACTAGATTTCTCAACTGGAGTATCAAGAAACCTTCAAGAAAACCATTCTCAAAATATATGATATGCTCAACTAAAATGCAAGAATAATTCAAGAAAGACATTTTTTAACTAGTCTTGAACCATAATCTTTATGGGTGTTCAGGAACCCCACATGAATTCACAAGAAATCATATATACTTTAAAATCTTGAAATCAATACTTTAATAAGTGTTAAAGAATAAATAATCAACATCATTCAATCAAGAATCTATGCATACGTAGAGAAATCTACTAAACTTTATAAAGTTTTTCATGAAATTACTCTAAATCAAGACTTATAGATTTTCGAAATTAAAACTAAGTCATACTTTTCTAAAATCTTCTAAAAATGATGAATTTAGTGTTAGAACCCGTAATTACTTATTTGGTTCAATTTGGTAAAGTTTGGAGCCAAATGTTGAATATGGTCTGGGGGAATTTCAGAACTTAATTTGGAGTTAAATAAAGGTTTCTAATTCAAAAAAATCTTATTTTTAATAGAAATGGTTTCGCTGAAATTTTTAGAGCTTCTGGGAATATTTGGAGTTTTGAGTCCGGAACTAGTTTAAATGAGTTTTTTTTTCAGGTTTTGGGTCAGGGAGAACTCAATTGCAAATTTTGATATTTCCATTGGATCCAGAACGTCGACTTTGGGCTAGGAGGACCTTTCGTTCAGTCTTGAAAATTTCGAGTGTGTTTTGACTTCCTCTGGTAGTGTTAGATATTGAGAAATGGGACCCACATAAATGACCTCGTATGAGAATTTTGGCCTCACCAATGAGTCCATAATGTAATTTCTGATCAAATTTCATATATGGATCATACGTTTTCAACTTCGTATGAGGTCGGAGTACGGAATTTAAGTTTGAGAGTTTTCTGAAAAAATCTGAAGCAGGTGTGACGTGGACCAGTGAGGTTCTGCCATGTGGCAGAACAGTACACCGACTCAAAAATCTGTATATTTGATGCAGAACGTCATTTTTTCCCCAAAAATCTTCAATCTCAAATTTCTCTCTCAATTTTAATCCGACTTGAGTGATTCAAAAGTCTAAATTGTATAATTGTCAGAGAAGAACAACGTGAGAGCTTCAAAAATTGATTTTGGTGCATCATTTGAGGTAAAAATTGTGATTTTCGCTGCTGCAGTATTGTTATTTCCGAAAGCTTTAAATTTCGATTTCTTCCTCAT
>JAPFFP010105722.1:0-42495 GCA_026153255.1 Solanum medicagineum
CAACTTAAGCTAAGCAAGCAGGTGACTCACCTACTTGCTTACTAAGTCCTACAAGCACCTCAATTATTTTACTTTATATAAGGCCGTAATCTCCTTAATTCGACACAAAACATGTAGTCACTCGACCCCTTTAAACGTTAGACACACATATAGCCCGTTAACACGAGATTCAAGCACTTTTAAAATTAGCGTCAATTTGTCCACTTCATGTCATGTTTCCTTTGAATTGTACTAGTATTGTAAGGTGTGGAGTGTTACAGCAATGCAACAAGAGATAAGTGACATATTCCGTATGTACAATTTAAGCAATTAACTAACATATAACAAGATGACATGCATGAGTGATGCTTGTAGCAAGGCATGTTTCATATATTATAATACAATAGTGAAAATGTACCATACTATGGTGGATTGTTGCACCCTACCATCCATGGTGATTGAGGTACAAACCCCTCATGTTACCAAGGCACAACCCCTTGATGGGTTGGAGGATGGTCACACCCTACCTCCAAGGTACAAACCCCTTGATAGGTTAGAGTATGGTCACACCCTACCTCCCATTATGCCAAGGTGTACACCTCTTGAAAGGTTAGAGGATAGTCACACCCTACCTCCCATGGTGATTGAGGCATATCCCTCAATTGGCTATGGCCAATTCAACATAATATAGAGAAATACCATATGCATACTTTCCTTCTATCATCATCATGACATCATATCCATACTCTTCTTTCATCATCATAACATCATTCATAACATAAGACATGCATTGAGCCTTCAATTCCTCAAGAAACCATAGCCGGACATTTTATCAAACACTCGACGGGTGTGTGGTGCTAGTGTAAAACCATGAAATTCAAGAGTGACATTAAACAAGATATTCTAATTAAAACTATCATTCAATACCTTGCAACACCCTCAAGCAATATACATCAAAACCCTTCATCAAATCATACAATATACCTTGGTTTCATAACTTAAAACATAGCAAAACAGTCATAATTTCATGAGCTTCAACATATTGTGCAATGATTTTTATAATAAAATTGACTTAATTATAAATCAACTTCAAATCATGTAAATTAGATTAAGAGGAATCTTGGGTATCATGGGTGAAAGGAACCCATGAAAGAAACCCACAAACTTTAGGTTTGGAGAAATTCTAGATGAAGATTGAGATAGAGACTTGAATCTTGAAGGAAATCCTTCCGAATGAGGGTTTAAGACTTGAATTTAGAAGTGAAAAATTTGGCTAAGTGTTTGAGTGAGTATTAGGGAATGTTTTGGATGATGTGAGGGTAGAATATGGCTAAGTATAGGTATTTTAGTGAATACAATCACTTAGGCACAAGGCATAAAAGTCTTAGACCGAGTTGAAAAAAGACAGTCACAAAATAACACACCTGCGCGTCGCGGAAGCAGCGCGCTTTACTCTCTGCAAATTGCATTTTGAAAATTTTGGATTTTGCACGGTTTCTCTAAAATGAAGGTTAGATCCTTTAGACCCTAGTTCTGACCTCCAAAACAAGAATATGAAATCGAATTTTCGATATCATGTATGGATTTTGAGATATATGGAAATTACAATTCTTAGCATTTTCGAGGCACATTTTCGGGCACTTTTTGGGGCCATTATAGAGGGGCTAGTACCTTGACAACTTTTATGGAGGCTACTAAGTCCATTAACCTTGTTTAGGAGTTGGTACCTTGACCACTTTGATGGAGGGTGTTAAGTCCATTAACCTTGCTGAGGGGTTTGTACCTTGACCACTTCTATGGAGGGTGTTAAGTCTATTACCCTTGTTGAGGGGTTGGTACCTTGATCGCTATCAAAGGGGTGCTAAGCCTTGGATTCCAAGTACTAGTTGCTTGGTCTATGTTGATGATCTCTTCTTATCTACGTTATATGTTATATATAAGCATATTTAATTCAAGTATCCTTCATACATGTCATAGTGATACTATGCTATCTATTGATTATTTTCATTATGCATTTTTACTGTGTTGCCTATCCCTTGTTGCATTGCATCCTACATACTTAGTACATACAAACGTACTAACACATACTCTATACCTACATGATGTTATCATGTAGGAACCAGAGGTCTTATTGATTCTCCTCGTAGCTAGACGGATTGTTCAAGTTAGCTTTTGCCGAGTCCTCATGTCTAGGGGAAAGATTTATCTTCTTTCATGTTTATGCTTAAACTACATCTTGTATATTTTTGGAATACTTATGACTATGAGGGTGAGCCCAATTTCTTGTTTCGGCCCCTGTTAAGTTCTATGTCTAGATGTGTTGTTGGACAAGTTATGTATTATACTTGAGCTTGACTCATTTATATAATTCAAGTGTTTAACTCTTTCCCTTAGTCCCAATTTCCCTTGTTTATGTTTCTTATGTTGTTTTATCTTGTTTCCGCAACCAAGGATGTGTGTATGATATTCTAAGAGGCTTGTTTTCGGTTCCTTCGGGTTCCCCATTCACCGGTTACGACTAGGCCCTTGGCTTGGGTCGTGACAACATATCGAATTTTTAATTCACATAATTAATTCAATTCATACAGAATGTGATCACATTGTTTTCAGACACGTCACTCAAAACACAAGGACAAGGCAAACACAAAAATTTCTAGCCTAAACACATATTCACATGTTGGCAACTCTACATTTCAACCTTCAAACACAATAATAGTACCCATGGGTTCACATCTTGAATTACCATACCTGTGAATTTAGGTTCAACCTAATCACACTATATATGGTAAATAAAATACATTTTTTAAAGATCGAGAACTTACCAAATTGAGTCACCAAATTGTAAGAATTCAAGAAGGAAGTGAGGCTGTGAAAAAAAATTGTGGGGGTGATTCTCGCTAGTGATCAGAGAAATAAGAGGGGGGTTGTCGGGTTTGACTCCTAAACTAAGGGAAAAATAGGGTCAAAATATTTTGACCCCATTATTTATATGTTGAGTGGGTCGGTCAAAACTAATGGGCCCAAACATTACGAGGTCTCGATGACCGGCCATAAAGTGTTTTACGACTTGTAAACATGGTTTCATAGAAAGTTCAAACCCTAGTTTTAAGGAATGGGTTTCATGGACCAGTCTATGTGTCATAGATTAAGATACAACTTGCAGAGTTGGTAATAGTAACCTTAGCTCTTAGTCAAAAAATCAGAGAACTTACCTAGGGTTCACAAGCCCCAACAAGGACCCGTAGTTTTATCTGTGGGCCGTAAAGTTGGCTGGTAGAGGGAGTACATAAGATTTTGCTCACTGAAAGTGTTTGTGAGACAATGTACGGGTCGTAGATTGACATATGACCCGTAGAACCAGTAGTAGAAGCACTTTTTGGTGCCTTTTCAGCCAAGGATGGCTGACTTAGTCATGTATCTACACATTCATCATAGAACACACTGTTACCCTATATGTAACCAGCCCAATGTCCAATATTATAACCAAAATGTGAGAAAGTGAACTATCTATAAGTCCAAAAGCTAAAAACAAAGCACAACTACAACTATTACATCAAAAATCTTGGGTTGACTCCCAATTAGTGACTGATTTATTGTCGCGACACAACTTGGACAACATGGTTACTCAAACTTCACCAAGTGTCCAAACCTCCTTCTTCAGATCATCTAGTCCCTTCATTAATGAACAGATATTCAAGAAAACTTCTTCATCGTTCAATCTAAAGCTAAGTTGACCAACTTCCGTTTCCACTAAAGACTGACCAGTGGCTAGGAATGGCCTTCCCAAGATGATTGGGATGTCGAAGTCGACTTCGTAATCGAGGACCATAAAGTCTGTGAAGAATATGAATTTCTCAACATTAATAAGCACATCCTAAAGTATCCCTACAGGCTTTTTCATCATGCGATCAGCCATCAACAACTACATGCTCATAGGAGTAGGGGCTCCCAATCCTAGCTTCTGAAAGACCAGAAGAGGCATTGGATTTATGCTTGCACCGAGATCACACAAATGCCCTTGCAAACTCTACATCTCCAATATTGTAGGGTATGGTAACAGCGCTGGAATTTTCTTCCTTTTTCACCAAAGACCTCATAGGAATTGCACTACAATGTTAAAGCTCTTGGGAGAGCTCCTGACTCATAATGTGCTTCTTCGTAACGAGGTTCTTCATGAACTTCACATACCCCGACATCTTTCCAATGACTCAATGAGAGGGATGTTGATGGAGAGTTATTTCAACATAGAGAGAAAGTGATTGAACTTGCCCTCCTTCTTATAAAATCTCTGAGGGAAGGAAGGAGGAGGCTTAGGAATAGGCTTCAGCTTCTACGGCGCCTCTAAAGAATCACATACCCCATCCTTGCCATGATCATCTCCCATATCCTCATCCTTAACATTAACTATCTTCTTTGGAACATCATCCTCATCTACTAATATTTGGGGGAAAAATGGTACTCTTACCACCACGAGTAGTAACTACCATACACTGCCCTTTATTCTATGGGTATTAAACTGTGTTTCTAGGCAGTGTACCTCCATGATGCTGGTTGAGTTGAGTTGACACTTAACCAAATTGTTGCTCAAGCTATTTGATAGTAACGGAATGAGACTCGATTTCTTGATTTATGCTGGAGATGTCATGTCATGACCCAAGCCTAAGTCCTAGACGTGACCGATGAATGGGGAACCCGAAAGAACCCCAATGAAGCCTCATAGCATATCATTACACATCCTTGGTCGCGGAAGCAATTAAAAGAACAATAAGAGATAAGGATAAACAAGGGGAATTGGGACTAAGGATGAATTCCATATCATAAACATCAAGAAACAAGAGAGTCAAAGCTCATTGTATAGATACATATCATGTCCAAAAACATCTCTACTGTATAGATAAGAGCGAGGGCCAAGACAAGCAACCGGGCACACCCTCATGATAATAACAATAAGTAATCCAAACATACAAGCTATACTCTAAACATTAGCTTGAGAGAAGATAGATATTGTCCTCGGAATTGAGATTTTACCATAAGCTAACTTGACCAATTCATCTAGCCACGAGGAGAATCAATAGGCGCTCCAATTCCAACAGGGTGATATCATGTAGGAATAGAGTATGCATTAGTACATTTGAATATACTAAGTATGCAGGATGCAATGCAACATTAGATAGGCATCATAAGCAAAATGCATAATCATAAGCAATGAATAATATACTAACAATATGACATGTATGAATGATGATTAAAGTAAAATCATGCCTATATAGAACATAATATGAGTGTAAGGAGTAACCATTGTTAGTGCAAGTCAAGGTCTACCACCCCCTTGAATAGGCTCATGAGGTACGAACCCCTTTATGAGGTTGATAGAGTATAAACCCCCCACCGAGTTTGACGGAGTACAAACCCCCATCAAGATCGTCAGAGTACAAACCCCCCATCAAAATTGATAGGTACCAACCCCCTACAAGGTTACCTGGGCCTACCACCCCTCGAGCTAGGTGACCAAGGTGCAAACCCCTCGATAGGTTACCCGGGCATACAAACTCCCAAACTAAGCTTGGTCATCCCCAACACTACATAAAGATAATAATATATATATACACACACACACATTCATTTGATCAACATACATATACATTCCTTTTTATCATCATTCCATTATCATTTCATCATCATTTCTTCATCATATAGTAATTCAACTCATAAGACATGCATTAGACCATCAATTCCTCAAGAAATCATAATTGGACATTTTATGAGACACTTGGCGGGTGTGTAGTGCCAGTGTAAAACCATGCAATTAAAGAGTGAAATTATGCAAGAGAAATTGAAGAAAAGCAGCCTATCAATACTTAGTAATACCATCTTGCAAAATACAATGAAAAAACTCATCAAATATCAAGAGAGATCATAGTTCTATAGCTTAAAACATGCGTAATCATAACAGGTAAATCCTATCATGGTAAGGTTTAAAAATGAGTAATCATGTCTTTTCAATCAAACTTTCATGAAATCCCAATATAATATATGATCATAATCTCTAATGAATAATACTCATAAGCAATAGAACTTGGAAACATGTAATTTTCATGGAAAAAGAAGATTGGGCTTCATGGGTGAAATGTACCCATGATTGAAACCACATACCATAGACCTTGAATTTCTTGAAATTGAGTTGTGAAAGACTTGAAGTTTTGAAGTGGGTCTTGGAATCCAAAGCTTGCTCTTGAGTTTCCCTGAATTTGTATTGGGGTTTTGATGGAGGCTCTGAAATATTTGAGAATATATTCCAATTGGGAGGAGTGAATTTGATCTTTAGGAATAGGGCTAGGTCTTTAGGAGGTGTTAAGACTGCATTGGAATTCCCAAAATAATAATAGAAATGGCTAAATTTACGGAATGTCATTAATGAGGTGGAATTTGGCAAAAACCAGTGTATACCCCTGCAGATACAAGTTCTATGAAAACAGGCATAACTTCTTTATCCGAACTCTAAATAAGGTGAAACCAAGTGCGTTGGAAAGTTAATTCAAAGAGATTTGATTTGGTTTGTCACGTCAAAACCAGTTCTTTTATGCTAAGAGATATGCCCCTCTAAAGGTGACCCCCCGACCGGTACTTGTGCAAAACTTAGCCAACGAAAATTGTTTTGAACTTGGCTTGATGTTCGGGACCCATGATAGTCTTAAATGACATAAATAAGCTTGACTTATATTTGAATGAGAGATTGAAACTTGAATGAGTTTCTTGAGACCCGGAAATGAGTTTGGGGCACTTGAATTTGTTGAAATATTTGTCTAAGTGTTTGAGAGAGTATTGGGGAATGTCTTGTATGATATGAAAATGAAATATGGGTAAGTATAGGTATTTTCACGTTTTGGAACTCTTAGGCCCAAAACCAAAAATTCTTGGACCGAACAAGAAAAACAACTAACAAAATGAACTGAGGCGCGCCATTGGCACGTCGCGCCTTGGGCGCAAACACCTCACTGGAAAGTGAATTTTGGGAAAATAAAATTGCAATTCATTTTCTCTAAAATAGGGTTTAGAACCATTTCCCTCTCAATTTGACCCCCTGATCAAGAATATGAAGTCAGATTTTTGATATCACGCATGTTTTTTGAGATATATGAAAACTATGATTCTGGGGGCTTCCAAGGAACATTTTCGAGCACTTTTTGGGATCTTTTCAATATCTCCCCCTTGGCAACATTCCTCCCTGAATATCAAAGAACCATATATGAGAGACGTAAAGATGATAATTTCAGCCCACATAAAGATGCAACAATGGACTTACATATCTTTTAAAAAACCTCAACATAAGTGTAAAATCATCAGGAACTTGTCAATTTAAACATGAATGTATGCAATGACAGGAGGACTGTTTTTACTTAGGACTTGAAATCATAAAAAAGGATCGGATTTGTTATTATAAGCTCGAATAGAATAAAAGAGGTATGGATATTGCCTTCCATGCCCACTTTAGCTCCCCGAATTACACTTCCAACTTTAAGATTCTTAAAATTAATGAAGGCCTTGATGAATACCACACCCTTATTAATCAATCTTGACTTATATTCAGACAACCTCTCGCTAGACCTTCTCATAGGTCAACTCATCCTCCACAACGTCCACAATCTTCAAAAAGTCCTATAACGCTTGAATCATCAATGTATCTCCTCTACCTAGAGCATGAAGAACCAGACTAACCATATCCATATCCAAAGGCAATTTCCCATTCGTATGCAACCTCACCAATCCTCCTAAACATAGTGTAGGAACTCATAAATAGTAAACTCAATTCCCTATTTACCAAGATGACCACACCTTTTATTAGTGAAACCTTCAAATAGCCCCAATCACTAACCTTAAATGTAAGATCCTCTCTCCTCTCATAGTAATAGGACTTTTGAAAACTTTGGGTTGTTTCATCGTTTCCCTAGTCAACCTCACCTTCTCCATGCCTTCCATAATCAGATTCAGGCCCAACAAAGCCATTTCTCCTGCTTCAAACCACCCAACCGGGGACATAGAATGTCTACCCTATGGAGTTTCAAAAGGAGCCATACCAATGCTAGAATGATAGCTACTACTAGCCTCATCAAGAACCCTCTTCCTCAAGCCATCAACACTAAGCACACACAACCTACCTTAGTACCTAAGGATATCATCTACCCTTTTGGAGAAAACCTCCACCTTGCCAATGCTTACCAAGGCCTTCAATTCTAACAAGGAGGGATCAAGATCTTGCTTAGCTTTTACCTTATCAAGCAATGAAGATTTAAAACCATCAACACAAAACACTACCATTGTCAACCTCTTCCAACCTAACCCCCAATCTAGCCAACCGATGCACCTCCCTAGCCACCCCATTACCATCACCATTGGCATGTGCAAGGCTATCCATAGACACCCTACGCAAAGCATCTGCCACAACACTAGCCTTACTGGGACGATAATGCACTCTCAGATCATAATCCTTAAGAAGTTTTAACCACCTTCTTTGTCTTGAGCTAAGATCTTTCGGGTGGGCACATATTGGAGACTTTTGTGATCTGTAACCACTTCAACATGCACCCTAAGCAAACAAAGACGCCAAATTCCTAAAGCAAATACCACGGCGGCCGTTTCAAAGTCATAGATCGGATAATCCTTCGCGTGCATCTTAAGTGGTCTATAAGCATAGGCTATACCTTACCATTTTCTTCAACACACAACTCAAACCAATCCGCATGGCATCACAATACACAATGAACCCTTCCAACCCTTCCGGTAGAGACAAAATAAGAGCGGACACAAACTTATCCTTCAAGGTTTGGAAGCTCCTCTCACACTCATCGGCCCACACAAACTTAGCCTTCTTTTGGATCAACTTAGTCATGGGAGAAGCAATAGGAAAGAAGCCATTCACAAACCTCCGGTGATAACCTACTAAGTCCAAGAAACTCCTAAAATCAAAGGGAGTCAAAGGTCTAGGCCTATTTATATTCACGTACATCTCCTTATGATCAATCTTAATATCATCCTGCGATGCCTTATAACTTAGGTAGGTAGCGTCCTTTAACCACATTTCACACTTCACATACTTAGCATACCACTCCTCCTACCCCAAGATTTGCAACATTACCCAAAATGGTTAACAAGCTATAAATAAATCCATGCTTAATCACTATAGAGCACCGCAAGCAAAACAAGGTAGGGACTGAAGACCCTATTCATGAAACCCATAAACATGGTTGGTGCATAGCCAACCAAACAACTCCAACATACTAGAAGGGGCCGCTCGTAATTCGAAAAGACACTTAGGGATACTACCTATCCTCATCATCACTTGGAACAAAACTCGAACCATGGATCAAAATTAGTGAAATGACTAACCCATTGTAGTTGACCAAATAAATTGACCATTCTTAACCATCATATAACAACCTTACAGGTTCTACAATCAAAGAAGACACAATAAGCAAGTAGTCGAACCACCTTAAGACCTCCAATCCAACAAACTAAGTGCAACCAAAATCACAAGACAAGATCCTATGCAATAAGAACATGGGGAAACCCTAAGAGATCCCTTATACCTTAAGACAAGAAATGGACTTACCCATTAGCAACCACATTACAAGCCCCCCAACTCAAGGATGAACTCAATAGAGAATTGGAACTTAAATCTTCAGGCCCCACATCAAGGAAGACACAACATGCATGTAACTAATCTGCCCCAAGCATAACAGCAAGATCTACCACAACAAATCCAACAAGTCAAAAGGCAAGACCTAATGCAATATCATGGAGTAACACCGATGAACTCTCAAACGATAAGAGGCACACTGATGAGCTAGACACAAAAGAGAGTTCGGGATACACATGAAAACAACTATCAATCAAAAGAATAATGAAAGAAATTGTGGCACACCGACCCATCAATGCAAAACATCAAAGACAAAAGAAATTTCAACATATCAGTAGCAACATCAGGCACCTTATCCACTTCTTGAGCCTCTTGATCAACATGACTACCTTGATCTAAAGGTCGACCACCTTTACACTTTCTTCAAACATTGGACAATCTACTAGCTTGTGACCAACTTTACTATATTCATAACAAGCATTGATCTTTCTCAAGCATGGGCCACCATTGTACTTCCCACACCTTTGGCACTTGAGGTTAGTCATCCCTCCATCACCTCTTTTACTCTTAGTGAGCCTATGAAGACAATACTTCCTCCTGTGTCCCACTTCTCCGTAATCAAAATAAGCGTTGGTGCCTTTGAAACATGAGCCCCTATGAACCTTACCACATGTTGGAACACAGCATCACCTCTATCCTTCAGACTTCAGAACTTTCCTCTAATACGGGCCCTCTAAGACTCATTGCCTCTCCTCTTACAAATAGAAGTCTCGGGAGCACTCACTTGTTGATCGAGGTGAGTTTCCAGCATTATCACCGCTTAGACCAATAAACATAGAGCATTACGAACCTCCGTATTCATCATAACACCATCCTGAGTACCTTGAGACATATCTTGTAATGTAATGGTTAGGGATTAGCAATAAGCCCTAGGGACCTCAGTCTATTGCACGACGTAGATCATGAAGAAGTGAAACATTTGCTAGAATGCCTTACAGCCACCTATTCATAGTTGTGGTACGCTTTACAACAATGAATAAGACTCTAATCGATGTGTCATGTTGTACATCAAGGATCTAACAACCTAGTGATTTGAGACCAACTTTCTCATGACCCAGTCCTAGCGCCTAGACGGGACCGACGAATGGGGAACCCGAAGGAACCTCAAACAAGCCTTATAGCATATCATTACACATCTTTGGTCGCAGAAGCAATGAAAAGGACAATAAGAGATAAGCATAAACAAGGGGAATTGGTACTAAGGGTGAACTTTCATATCATTAACATTGAGAAATAAAAGATTCAAAGCTCATAGTATAGATACATATCATATCCAATAATACCTCTACTACATAGATAAGAGCGGGGGCCAAGACAAGCAATCGGCCTCACCCTCACGATAATAACAATAGGTAATCCAAACATATAAGACATAGTTTAAACATAAGCTTAAGAGAAGATAGATATTGTCTCCAGACTTGAGGACTTACTATAAGCTAACCTGAATAATCCGTTTAGCCACGAGTAGAATCAATAAGAGCTCCGGTTCCTACATGATGATATCATATAGGCATAGAGTATCGTTAGTACACTTGAATATACTAAGTATATGGGATGCAATGAAACATGAGATAGGCATCATAGGCGAAATGCATAATCATAAGTAATGAATAACATACTCAAAATATGACGTGTATGAATGATGCTTGAGTAAAACCATGCTTATAGAAAACATAATACGAGTGTAAGAAGTGACCAATTTTAGTGCAACCCAAGGCCTACCACTCCCTTGGATAGGCGCATGAGGTACAAAACCCTTCATGAGGTTGGTGGAGTACAAACCCCCCACCGAGGTTGATTGAGTACAAACCCCCCATCAAGGTTGACAGAGTACAAACCCCTCATCAAGGTTGATGGGTACCAACCCCCAACAAGGTTACCCGGCACTTCTACCCCTAAGCTAGGCGACCAAGGTTACCTGGGCCTACAACCCCCCGAGCTAGGCTTGGTCATCCCTAACACTATATAGCGATAATATCATATATTATACATATACACTCCTTTTATCATCATATAGGTACATTCCTTTTCATCATCATTTCATCATCACATAGTCATTCAACTCATAAGACATGCATTGGACCCTAAATTACCTAAGAGATCATAATCGGACATTTTATCAAACACTTGATGGGTGTGTAGTGATAATATAAAACCAGGTAATTCAAGTGTAAAATCATGAAAGAAAACATGAAGTAAAATATCCCACCAATACTTAGTAATTCCATCTTGCAAAATACATTGAAAACCATCATCAAATATAAAAATATATGATAGTTCTATAGCTTAAAACATGCATAATCATAATAGGTAAATCACCTCATCGTATAGGCGTAAAAATGAGTAATCATGTATTTTCAATCAAACTTTCATGAAATCCTAATATAATATATGATCATAATATGTAATGACTAATACCCATAAGCAACACAACTTGAAAACGTGTAATTTTCATAGAAATGGAAGATTGGGCTTCATGGGTGAAAGGTTCCCGTGAATGAAGCTCACATACCTTAGACATTGAATTTCTTGAAATTGGGTTGTGAAAGACTTGAATTTTTGAAGTGGATCTTGGAATCCAAAGCTTGCTCTTGAGATTCCTTGAATTTGTATTGGGGTTTTGATGGAGGCTCTTGAGAGAATTTGAGAGTGTATTCCAATTGGGAGGAGCAAATTTGAACTTTAGGAATTGGGTTAGATCTTTAGTTGGTGTTAAAATAGCATAGGAATTCCCAAAATAATAGTAGAAATGGATAAATTTTTGGAATGCCACTAATGAGGCAGAATTTGTCAAAACCCTGTACATACCCCTGCACATACTAGTTCTACGAAAACGGGCATAACTTCTTCATCTGAACTCTCAATAAAGTGAAACCAAGTGTGTTGGAGATCTAATTCAAAGAACCTTGATTTGGTAGTTCGTGGGCCACCTAGTTCTGTGCGTGATAAGAGATATGTCCCTTTAAAGTGGAATCTCTTGCCGGTACTTGTGCAAAACTTAGCCAACAAAAAATTCTTTTGAACTTGGCCTGATGTAGGGTACCCACGATTGTGTTAATTGACATAAATAAGCTTGAATTAAATTTTAATGATAGATTGAAGCTTGAATGAGTTTCTTGAGACTCAGAAGTGTGTTTGGGACACTTGAATTGGGTGAAATATTTGTCTAAGTCTTTGAGAGAGTATTGAAGAATGTCTTGTACAATACGAAATGAAATATGGCTAACTATAGGTATTTTCATGTTTGGGAATACTTAGGTCCAACACTAAAAAGTTTTGGACCGAACAAGAAAAACAGCTCACAAAATGAACTGAGGTGTAACCGTAGCGCGTCGCACCTTGCGCGCACAAACCTCAATGGAAAGTGAATTTTTGGAAAATGAAATTGCAATTCGTTTGCTACAAAAGAGGGGTTAGACACATAGCCCAATCAATTTGACCCCCTGATCAAGAATATGAAGTCAAATTTTGAATATCACACATAAATTTTAAGATGTACATAAATTACGATTACGGGTGCTTTCGAGGCACATTTTCGGGCACTTTTTGGGGTAGTTTCATGTCAGATATCATCCCTCGTAGAGTCTCATCCTGTATCTTATCTTTCTTCAATAGAAAGCGAAACATCTCCTTTCACTCTAGAACTGCTGGCACCGGTATCATAATTATGTGGTGGAACATAAGGATTATTTTTGTAGCCATCTCTATGTCCCCAATCTATATCACTATCTTGGCCACGATTTTTGTCATTGTAACCTCCACAATTGTCTCTGAAAGCACCATCTCGATTATAGTACTGATCTTGGTTTCCCTTACCAACTAAGAATCCTGATTTGACCCTTGGGCATTGGTCCAAAAATCCCCGGTCTAATCATTAATTAAGTAAGTGGCCTTCTCATGGTAGGGATCATCAAACATAGGTGCTCGCAGAAGCTAATGAACAACTGCATTAACCTATTCCTGACTTTGTTTCATCATCACCTTTATACCTATACGGATTTGGGCAAGCTCTTCCATAATCTCTTAATTTATTTTAGCTTGCTCTGAACCAATACTAACAGTGCACGAACTTTTGGTAGATGATCTATCACTTTTCCCTCATGCACAATTATTCTTGACCCCTCTTTACATCCTTTGAGTGATCTTTGCAAATGGTTGATCTAACAATACACCCCCCATAATGGTATCAACACAGGCTTGAGTATTCTCATCTAGGGCACATTAGAAGATCTCCACCAAGGCATCGTCAAAAATTTTAAGTTCTGGGACACTCCTCAATAACTTTATGAACTACTCTCATATAGCACTGATTGAGTCACTAGGAAGTTTCTCAAAGTTGTTATTTTATCTGTCAACTTGAGCTTTTTCGATCTGGGAAGTACCTTTCTAGAAAGGCCTTCTACAACTCTGCCCAACTGGTGATCGAACTGTATGAGAGCTCCAATGTCCATAGCGTTACATTGTCTGTCGGAGATAATGGGGGAAAAGGAAGTCCTAAAATATCCATAGTTAGATTATTTGTTCCCATCACACTCTTGCAGACAAATGCAACATCGTCTAGATGAATATGCGGATACTATGATGATAGGCCCAGAAATAACGCATGATTTTGAAGCAAGTGAAGCATCTGAAGCAATCTACTCGAAACCATGAAGTTTGTGTCAACTAGTGGTAGTGGTAACACAATAGCTCCAGCAACATCCATAGCCATAGGTTCAACTGATATTGTTTCCATTGATAAACTTCGAATTGAAGTCCTGTGGCTGTGGAGCAATGTCCTCGAGAGGAGGTGGGTTGCCATTATCTACATTCTCATTCTCATTTTAATTCAGAGTTGTATTTGCAATGTTGTTTGCATTATCTTGGGCCATTCTTCTTAGTCTTCTCTTGATCTCTGGGTTAAATAGAGTCAAGGGTATGCCTAGACCTCGCGTGTTTGGCATACACTAAACCTATACCCTGAAAGAAAAAAAACAATAAAAAATGTAAAATGAGGTAAATAAGGACTAATTCCCAAATAACTTGAATTACACAAGTCTAGCAATATTCCCCCGCAATGGCACTAAAATCTTGATGTCACCCAAGCTACGACTCTTTTTTGAGGCTAAAACGGTCGTTGTCAAGATATATAACCTAACCAAGGTTAAGGCTAAACCCCCAGGGAACATGGTTGACTTAGAAGAATTCAATTGCAATCCAGGTTGATTAACCAGCTTATCTCCACAAAGGGGGCTTTTATAATAACTATTAAACTAATTCTATGCTAAGACAAGTGTTAAAACTAATATAAAAAGTAACTAGGGTATTTTGTTCCCCGTGATTCTCTAACTTAGTATTACCATGTAATCAATTTTTTTCTAATGCATAGCAAGCAGAACGGTAACTTAAGTTCACCAAACCCTTTGGTCCAGGTAAGAGCCAAATTTCACTAAGTGATTTGGACTATCCCCGTAGTGTGACATTACTAACCCTTACCTATCGTCCCAATAAAACATCTCTTTGGCCCTGTTCAGTTGATTACATGAGAAATATCAATCGAATCCTATTAATTAATCTTTTCCTATTCATTACTTGGCACTCACATAAGAGAATTAAGCAGAAGAAATCCAAATTCTTCAATCAGAATCACAAGATTGAAAGTAAAAGATGAAATAGTTTTTTACAAGTGTTTCTTAAACTCTCTAATGTTCCTTTATTGTTCCCTCTTTGCTCTCTTAAAAAATACCCTTAAAACCTATCGATAATGTTTAAAATATAAAACTAAAATTAATTAGGACAACTGGGTCAGTAGGCTTTACGAGGTACTTTATGGGCCGTATAACAGTTTGCGACTCGTGATTAGGCTTATGGGAACTGTTGCTTGAATTCTAGAATTGTTTTCTATGACATCCCTCTATGGCCTGTGTAAGATTCTATGGCCCTTAGTGGGGTTCATCTAATGAACTTTCAGAAATTCCCCACCTTGTGATCCTCAAAGTACGATACAAAGTTTATGGCGCATAACATCCTCTACGACTCGTCTGCATGTTCATAGACTCAACTTAAAAAATACACTATTCACTGGAATTGCAGACGAAACCCCTCTTACTACTCGTAGAATACTCACAACCCATAAAGGGTCTTGTGGAACCTCAACTACAACAACTTCTGCATACTTTGACCAAAAATAGTGCCAACCTTGAAATCCTGCAAAACAAACATAAAAACACATCAAACCTACTAACATTGCATTAAGAATAAATAAAATTCCATGAGTTAAGCATCAAAAGTGTTGTATTTTTGACAGTATAGCAACTAGCAGCTAATAAACTTAAGGGAGTGGCTCAAGTTTGGTTCACTCAATGGAAGTTCATTAGAGTTGAAGGAGGTTCCATTGATTGGGTGATGTTTAAGGCTACTTTTTCTTGATCGTTTCTTCTATCTTGCATTAAGAGAGGCTAAGGTGATGAAATGCATGAACTAAAATCAAGGAGGGGTGAGTGTGAGAGAGTATACCCTCAAATTTACTAAGTTGTCCAAATCTTCTCCTTCTGTAATGGCCGACTATACGGCCCGTATGAACAAGTTCACTTTAGGGGTGTTCAATTTTGTAAACATGAAAAGAAAAATGGCTATGCTTATTAAATAAATGTATATCTCTAGACTTATGACATATGCCGAACAAGTGTAGAGTGAAAAGTTGCAAAAGATGAGTTTGAGGGAATCCAACAGAGTTTGTTACGATGATGGGTTCTCTTCTTGTAAGTCCAGTGGTAGCCTATTCAAACAAGGCCAAGGGTCTTCAAAAGGTTCTCCTCAAAGGTTTGACAAAGAGAAAGAGGTCAATCCGAAGGCTCCAGGCGATGTTGTGAAAGGTTGTGCTCTTCCTTCTAGATGTCCCAATAGTGGGAGGAACCATGTTGGTAAATGCTTGAGAGGTTCTGGTGCATGCTTTTGTTGTGGAAGGGTGGGACACAAGATTTTTTAGTGACATAATTTTGTTGATAAAGGTAAGGAAGCGTGTCCTCAAGGTCAAGTGGTTCAAAAAGACCAAGTACAACAAGGTGCCCAAGCTCAAGGTAGTTGTCCATGTGGTAATTGACTCTATGCTTTGCATGCTAGACAAGAAGTTGATAAGGCTCCCGATGTGGTTACCGGGATGTTGAAAGCTTTTGATCATGATGTCTATGGTTTGCTTGACCTGATCAGATAGCCATAATGTTGTATTACCCATAAGAGAAAATGGGAACACATAAAGTCCCACAACATCCATAGATATATTTTATGTCCCTATCACACACTTGTAGGCGAATGCCATATTGTGTAGGTTGGTATGAGGATCCTATGATGGTAAGCCCGCAAGTAGCCCAAAGTTCTGCAGCATCTAAATTAACCCACTTGAGACTGTGAACTTTGTGTCTGCTGGTAGTAGTGGCAACACAATAGCTCCAGTCACCTCCATAGCCATAGGATTCATCTTGTACTGATTCCACTGGTAAGCATTGGCGTTAAAATTGTGAGCATGTGGACCAATATTCGCAAGAGGAGGTGGGTTCTCATTCTCAACATCCTCATTGTTTTTCCTATTCAGAGCTGCATTAGCCATGTTATTGCCATTTTCTTTGGCCATTCTCCTCAACCTTTTGTGGATCTCTTAGTCAAATAGAGTTAAGGTATTGCTATCACTCCAAGTGTTGTGCATACACTACACTTACACCCTAAAGAAGAAAAAACACAACAAACAAAAGTTAAATAAAGGAACTACGGATTAACACTTGAATTACTAATGAATTCACTAAGATTAGCCATATTCCCTGACAACGTGGCCAAAATATTGATGTCACCTAAGTCACACCTCATTTTTAGAGAATAAAGTAGTCGCTGTTAAGAAATAGAACATAACAAAGATTAGGGTTGAACTCACAGGGAATACTAGGCTCAAGAGAATTCACCAATCTGCAATCCAAATGATTAACAAACTTACCTCCCAAAAGGGGGGTGTTGCAATAATCAATGAGAAATATAACTAAACTAACTATTACAAGAGAGAAGTCAATATGTAGAGAAACTATTGTGTTTCCCATGATTCCCCAACTCAGTATCACAGGATAACCTAATTCCTTTCTAGTGTATAGCATGTAGGAAAGTAAGTTATGTTCACCAAGCCCTTTAGTCAAAGGTGAGAGGTGAATTTCACTATACGGCTTGGCCAATATCCATATTGTGCATTACTAACCCTCATCTATTAGTCCTAGTACAATCTCCCCTTGGCCTAGTTTCGTTGATTAGATGAGAGCATATCAATCAAATCCTATTAATTAATCTCTTTTCCTATTCATTACTACCTTGGTCCAGTCAATCACACTATGCGAGTTCTAATGGTGGCCACCACTAGAAAAAATGCAAAGCAAAGAGAGTTAATTAATACATACATGTACACTTTCCAAGAATCATGAATTATCCAGTTTTACTTTTTTAGTTATTCATGGTTCCCACAACCCTAGTTGTGGATTTAGCTACTCATGTTATGTGTAGATGCAATAATTATGAATTGAGAAGACATATTTGAAAACTTACACAATAGAATTAAGAACAACCGAAATGCAACTACAATAAGAATCACAAGCTTCAAGGTAAAGTTCAAACACAAGTGTTCTAAAAGAGTCTCCAATATGATCTTAGAATTTTCTCTCTCTAAATATTTAGTTCTTTGAGTACTAGGTGAAAACTTATGAAAATAACCTTAAAAAATATTTATAATAATTAAAATTCAAGTCTAAAAAATAGAATAACTGGTTGGCACGCCATAAGAAATGTGTTTTACGGGCCCTATTACATTCCACGACCTGTAATCAAGGTCTCATACTTAACTACTAAGAATTTGGACTTCAACTCTATGACACCCCTCTATGACTCATAAAGTGATTTATGACCCGTATAGTGGATTTCATCTAATGAAATTCCTGAAAGTCCAACTCTCTGATCCTTAGGCCACGAACCATCTTTTACTACTCGTAAACCTTTCTACGATTCGTTTGCATATTCCTAGAATTAACTTCAAAAGATGGATTCACTGGAATTTTCCATGAAAATGGACCGTAGAATGGTCGACGACCCATAAAGGGTCTCATATATCAGCAAAAACTCAACAACTTCTGGAATTTTCCCCAAAATCAAGGCCAACCTATAATCTTGGAAATGTAAAAATAAAAACACATAAAACCAACTAACATCGCATTGAGAACACACAAAGTTCAAAGTTTTAATTATCAAAAGTGTTGTATTTTGGAAGCAGTAGAGACTGAGGTAGATATGAGAAATGATACTCATACCTCTTTCCTTGTATTCAAGCCCAAGGTACTCAATACAATCCATTCCTTCATAATTCTCACGAATGCATATTTCTATTCAAGCTGCATGCATACATGATCATATAACTATTTTTTAATGATATTTGATTCATAAATTTTGTGACTTTATGAAAAAGATGATTAAGTTGCATTTTTGCATATATCCTTTGATCACTACTATGTTTCTATTAGTTCAGGTGTAATTCTATCTCATTCGAGGATGAATGATCCCAAGGGGAAGATAATCTAAGACTTCTCATGTTCTTAGACTTGGAAAACTGATGCACAGACAATTTATTAATGGTCAGAACGTACGAGCCAACTTATGGCCGATAAGAGAATCCACAACTCGTACATGGTATCATGGAAATTGCCTAGTGAAAATGGAAAATTGAATGACTTTTGGAAGTTGACTTATGAATTATCAAACGAGCCATATATTTTCCCATGGCTAGTAAGTAAGTCCTATAAGTGGAGGCCCTGACAGACAAAAATTTGTCTAAGTTCGAAGTCTTCCTACGAGGGGTTCTACGGCCCGTAAGTTTATGTATGAGCCATACTGCATGTTCGTGGATCAAAAATACAATATTAATATCTCAAATTTTGTGACACACTGACCTACGAGGCAAGGTATGACCCGTAAGTGGTTTCACGAGCCACAGAATGGGGCTCGTAGGTGACTCCAGTAGTTTTCAATGAAGGGTGTTTTTGACTTTTTCAATCCATTTAAGTCCAAAACATGTCATTTTGCCTACCCTAAGCAAGCTAACCTCTATAAATCCCTATACCTAACTCATTCAAAGCTTTTAATTCCAAATTTCTCTAGGGTTCTCAATAATTATCTCTCTAAGTAAAAGGTTCCATTGAAGCTAAAGCTTGAAGGTTAGACTAAGGATTTCTACATTTTCTTCTCCAATTCTAAGGATTCTACTTGAGGTATGTAAGGTTTCATTCATGGAATCGTTTCATCCATGAAGCCCAATCAAAAACTTTCCTTCTTATAGAAAATTCATGATGATTTCTTAAGGGCTTTTCAGCTCTAATTCCTAATGCATCGATTATGATTCCTATATGATTATTATGAATAATTATGCATGAGTTACGATGAATTTCATTAAGTGTATGATTTTCAAGAAAAAGTATGTGATTCCAAAGTAAGCATGATTAGGGCTTAATGATGTGATGTGGGTTCCTTTGTTAACGATTTAATTTTATTTCAATTTTGCGTGTTTTCTATTTGAATCCTACTCAATTTCATGTTTTTGACTGAAATGCCTATGAGCTCACACTTAGCCCTAGTCTCCTATGAATAAGCTATGTATTTCTATGTCTATGATCTCAAGTATGAAAAACATGTTTTAAATGATGGTATTATGACCATGATGATGTTATGAAAGCTGTATGATGCTATGGTTAAGAAGGTGATGATGACCCTAATGTTCAAGATGATGTTAAGGTGGAAAAATCTACCCACACAATTATGAAAGCATGTAGATGGACTATTCTTATAACATGATACTTCATGATAGAGTATGATGATTATTTTGAAAGCTACGAAAGTATGATTTTAATAAAGTATGAACTATATTTAAGGCTATATATATGTGTGTGTATGTATGTGTATATGCACATGATTTATGTATTTTGTGACATATGACTTAGTAAAGAGTGGACTTGTGTAAGGGGGACTATCCCCAAGGGTCCTTTTATAAGTCCTCAAGTATCATAATTATGTCATCATAGGAATGTTGTTCATGTTTTTTACCTTAAAGTTATGTTGTTAGATCCAATTAGTTTAAACGATGGACACTCACTATGCTAGGATAGAGCCTAAAAGATGGGCTAAAATAATGGTTTTCACCGTGGTAGATAGAGCCTATAGGGTGAGGATCGAGTTTACCTTGGGAAAGTAAACTCCTCTTAGCTCGATGTAGAGTGAACATCGAGATTTCATGAAATGGTTCGCATGGTCTTATGTATGTCATTTATGGTCTTATTCTCACATAAGTATGCTACGGTTAAGAATGGATTTATGTTGCTTCATCTCATGATTTTTATCTTGCATGTTCGTACATATTGTGTCCCTATCCCATTGGTTGTGATTTATGCATATTGATATTATTGTGATGTCCTTTGGTTTATGGCATAGCTATATACTTAGTACATTCTATGTGCTAATACATAGTTCTTTGCCTGCATGATCTAACCATATAGGGATGGACAATGAGGAGATTGTTCCATATTGAGGCTAGCATTTGGATTCCTAAGCTTGAAGACTTATCGGTGAGTTCCCATGCTTCGGGAACAAATAGTTATGAGTTTTTACACTTCTTTTATGATGATACTTTACCATTTACTTTGATGTATTGAGGGTGGCCTAGTAAGCTATGTGCTAGACCCCACCAAGATCTATGATGTAGAGGCATGAATTGGACAAAATATATATGATGTATTTTCATGCTCTTACTTATATACAATTCCACTTGCTAAATATCTCGTGTATGCTTATTTTACCTTATGAATGCTTACAATATTAACATGAGGCTCGGATGGGATGCATTTGGCTATCACCTTCATCGTGTCACAGTTAGGCCTTAGGTTCGGCTCGTTGCAACTACATACCCTAGGAAGACAACTTCCTTCAACTACTCACATTTAGCAATCTAAGAAAAAACCTTTCCTCCCTCAAGGTTTGCTATACCATCCTCAAATGCTCCATATGCTCCTCTTCACTCTAGGAATAAATCAAAATGTCGTTGATGAATACCATAATAACCATAAACATATCAAGGCAGGGTTTGAGAACCATATTCATAAGATCCATAAAGATTTTCAGTTCATTAGTTAAACCAAAAGACATCACCACAAATTCAAAATCTCCATACTTTGTTCAAGCAATCCATCTTGGAAATATCACATCCCTCACCCTTATTTTATGATATTCGAGCGGCAAATCAATCTTGAAAAAGTGTTTGGATCCTTGGAATTTTATCAAACAAGTCATCTATCCATAAGAGTATATACTTATTCTAAATGGTAACCTTTTTGAGTTGTCGATTGTCTATGCATATCCGAAGTGACTTATCCTTCTTTCGCACAAACTACATTGGGGTAACCCATGGAGGCCTACTTGGTCTAATGAAGCCCTTCTCCAATAGATATTCTGATTGCTACTTTAGCTTCTTTGACTCTACCAAGGCCATTCTTTAGGGAAGGATGGATATAGGTAGAGTATCGGGCAAGAGGTACATGTAGAACTCTATTTCTCTTTCATGAGGAACACCGAGCAAATATTTCAAAAAGACATCAGGAAACTCACTTAGAATGAGGACCAACTTTCATGACAAAAGCCTAGGGCCTAAGTGCAACACGGTGAATGGAAAATCCAAAGATAACCCAAACAAGCCTCTTAGCATATTTTATACACATCCTTGCTTGTAAAATATAAGACATCAACAAATAAGTCTAGGGAAATTGATGCTTTGGTCTCCCGCTATGGGGTAGATCGGTGAAAGGGATTTTCATGAACATATAACAAGCAAGACTATGGGGAGGGTAAGTTATATGAGGTCAACCCTTGCGACCTAACCCACTTAGGCAGCCTAGTATCCTTAGATTAGCCCTCTTTTTCCTCACTTTTGATATATTCCAACACGCAACAATGATTACGAAATCAAGAACATGTACACGTATAGGAACAAGTCTCAACTTTGTAATTTAACTCATACCAAAAAAGAAGAACGCAAAACTTAGCCTTAGAAAATTCTTCCAGGCCAAAATACTGCCTTAGACTATTTGGCTATCCCTTCAAATAGGATATAGTAGCCCCATCATGTGCTAGTGATGTTCTTTCCAAGTCAGTTGACATCCCCAGCTGATAGGCCAAATTCAAGTTCGAATTTCAAGTCTTATCTAAAAATGCTAACAAGTCCAAAGGGATAGAAACTCCCAAAAACCACCAATTGGCCACGCATGTGCAAGGAATAAGCAGGTAGACTTCAAATTTAGTGCCAAGGTAGTGCCCTTGGCATCTAGATTCCTACCTAGGTCCTACCCCGCATAGCTTGGCATTCTGGTCTGATTTCCTATGCCATTGGCCTTGTCCAGCATATATCCTGAAAAGTTTTTAGCCACGACCATGCCATGTCATAGTCTTATCTTGATTAGCTTGCCCTGCCCTTTTTATGCCTTAGCCAAGTCCTGCCTTGCATGCGTTGGCCACACCAATACCAAGGTTTCCCGTTACTTTAACTTTACCTTGACTGAAGTCATGGGTCCTTGGCTAAGTTCATTAAGTAAATTTCTAGCCAATTTTGAGACACTCAAACCATCAAACTAAGGGTCTGACAGTAAGTATGACTCAAGTTATGTGGAAAGGACTTAGGAAGATCACCTCCATCTAATCATCATCAATAACATCAAATGGCATGACATGAGGACAAGGACTAAATGATAAATCTCCATAAAAGCTCTATATCTCATAATTGGTACATAACACGGTATCTAACACCTCTAAAACATGAGCAGGATGGGCGCGCATAGGCTCACCCTCAAAATAGAAACTACAGTGATAGAATCTCAACATAATCAAGAAAGAAATCGAATATAGTCCTAGGAATGGAGGACTCATTACAAAAACAATCTTCACAAACCAAGCTAGACATATGGAGGAGGATGGATAGGAGCACCAATCCCTACATGCTTAGATTATGTAGCCAAAAAGGTATACTTTAGTACTTGGAATTCACTTGTATTTGGCATGCAATGAAACAATAATAATAAGCTTCATAGCAAGATGCATAATTATACACAATAGAATATAAGCTCAATATGACATGCATGAGGATGCTTTTATAAAATCATTCATGAGAGATAAAATAACATCCTATGATCGTACATATGGTGGAGAAGACCATAACTTACATATAAGACCAAGCGAGCTACTACTTGGAATCTAACATAAACCCTTTACATTGGCACGGGGAGACTACTTGCCAAGTAGAACTTCGTCAACACACGTGTATGCATCATTAGTAAATAGTATAGCATGGGTGGATCTACTAGGCTAGCCTAGAAGGGCTCCTGTGGTGACACATGTTTAATGAGACAAAGGGTTGCCAATAGGATTCCCTTACTGAATTTTACCTCGATGCCCCATTCGGTGCTAAGTCATTCTCACAGCATACATTTGAAAATATATAGATAATCATATTCATTCATACACTTTAAAAACGTAGCATCATCATTATCATCATATATAAGAGGATCTCATCTAACTTGAGATCCAACATGTAAGAATGGTCCTTATCACTATGGGATCTATCTTTTAGTAAGAATTTTCCCTTCACCATTTTTAACATTCATAAGAGGGATTCATAACTTTAAAACTTTTGTAATTTAACCCTCTTAATTAGAGAACATTCAACATTAGAAACTTGATATGATAATTAAGTGGGTTCATGCATGCAAGCTTTAAATAATGTAACTCAAGAGGTCTATGTATCATTGTAATGAAAATCATTGATTTAAATCATCCTTAGGTAACTAACCGTAATCATACATATCATTCGTCAATTTTAGGCATGGAAAATGAAATCCATATCATAAAATCATAAACTCTTAATAAATCGTGATATCATAATTTTCATAGCTTTGAATTTCATAAATTAGGTCATAGGAGAAAATACTTGAAATCAATTCATGAAATTTTGTTTATGCAATAGATGAAGATTCTCCACATAATTCATGTTTAATAGAACTAATAGAAAGTACCCATAAGAAATTTGTCATAAAAACTTATTAATTTAGAAAAAAGATTTTGGGACTTATGGGTGGAAGAACCATGAAGAAGAAACTCACATATCTTGAAGCCTTGAAAAAGATGGGAGAAGACATGAAGAATCATGTTGAATCACTTTCGCGCTTATCCTTTGATGGGAGAGCCTTGAAGTCTAGAAACTTGATAGAATTTGAAAGAGGAACTTGGAAAAGTTTGGAGAGGTTTTTAGGAGTTTTGACAGTAATTTCAAGCCTAAATGATGAAATTTTCAAGTATTACCATATATGTATAGGTGTAGCGATATTTCCCAATTGCCATTACTCAATTCTGAAAATTTTCGAAAACTTTGTTCATGGATGAAACAAAAGGGCGATGCAGACTTGTTCAGCCATAGTTCATTTTTTATTGAAGTTCAATTTTCCCTTGTTTTGGCCTACAAATGAGTTTAGGATATTTTTGTACTGCAGGGGTGATATGCTGTCAAAATATAGCACTTTTTTTATGCTTAAAACTTACAATTTTATGTGTTCTCAATACGATGTTAGTGTGATGTTAGTGGGTTTTATGTGTGTATTTGTTTGGTTTG
The DNA here is from genome assembly GCA_026153255.1 of Solanum medicagineum. NCBI lineage: Eukaryota > Viridiplantae > Streptophyta > Magnoliopsida > Solanales > Solanaceae > Solanum > Solanum medicagineum. The sequence goes on from JAPFFP010105722.1 coordinate 25,368, forward strand.
TAGGATTTCAGGATTAGTAATGATTTTGGGAAGAATATGCAGAAGTTACTAATTTTGAGGATTTACGAGACCCTTTACGGGCCAAAGAGCATTCAACGGGCCATGAAGTAGGTTTCATATACAGTTCCAGAGAGGGGTGATTTTTCTGAAGTTTGTTCTACAAGCATGCAAGATGAGGTATGAAATATTTAATGAGTCATAGATCAAGTATCGTGCTCTGAGGATAAAAGAAGAAGGACTTTCTGAAGTTTCATTAAACGAAACCTCCTACGGGCCGTAGAACCTTTTACAAGCCATAGAAGGATATCGTAGAAATCAAGTCAAATTTGCAGCAACAAAATAGGAAAGCTCGAATAGGATTCATAAGTCACAATACGACTCATAAAGCATCTCGTAAGGCGTGCAAACCCTGTTATGCAATTTTGTTTAGGACATATATTTTAAATATTATAAATAGATTTAAAGGTTATTTTTCTTCAAGAGTTTGAGTAGTTAGTAGAAAAATAGTGAGATAGGGTAGAGGAAAACATTGGAGAGTTTTGAGAAACACTTGTACAATTTGATTTGATATTCTAATTACAATCTTGTTATTCTCATTGAAGCTTGGATTTACTTGTGCTTAATTCAATTGTGAAAGCGCTCTATTATGTTATTCAAATTCATAAGTCTTGTATCTATACAAATCATGAGTATCTAAATCCACAGCTAGGGTTGTGGGAACCATGAAGAACTAACAAGGTAAAACCAGATTCATAACTCTTGACAAGTATGTGTGCATGTACTAATTAACTCTATTCATTTAAAATGTTTTCTAGTGGTGGCCAACATTAGAACCCGCCTAGTCTTACTGACTGGATCAAGGTAGTAATGAATAGGAAAATAGATTAATTATCATGATTTGATGGATGTGTTCTTATCTAACCAACCGAACTAGGCCAAGGAGAGGTTCTACTAGGATAATAGGTAAGAGTTAGTTAAGTCACACTACTGAGATGGGCAAGTCACATATTGAAATTCATCTCTAGCCTAAGCTAAAGGGATTGATAAACTTAACTTATCGTCTTGCATGCTACACACTAGAAAAGGATTAGGTCATCCAATGATACTGAGTTAGGGAATCATATGGAACACAATACCCTAGTTTCTCTCCATATTGGTTTAAGCACTTGTGTTAGTTAGAATTACTTTTTACTTGTTATTATCAAACCCCCACCCTTAGTGGAGATAAGTTGGTAAACCAAATTGCACAGTTGAATTCTTCTAAATCTACAGTATTCCCTTGGGTTCGACCCTAACCTTTTTAGTTTCTATTACTTGACAATGACTGCTTTATCCTCAAAAAGGAGGTGTAGCTTGTGCAACATCAAGATTTTGGCGCCATTGCCGAGGAATACGACTAGACTCTTTTAAGTTAAGTGATTTGGGAATTAATCCTTATTTTCCAAATTTTATGTTTATATTATTTTTTTTCTTTTCAAGGTATAAGTGTAGTGTATGCCCAACCCACGAAGTCGAGGCAGACGCTTGACTCCGTTTGACCTAAAGATCCAAAGAACATTGAGAAGAATGCCCTAAGATAAAGCCAACAACACGACGAATATAACTCTTAACAGGAAAGAAAATGCCAACAATGAGAACCCACCTCCACTTGAGGATATTGCTCCACAGTCACAGGACTTCAATGCCAACGCTTATCACTGGAATCAATATCGGCTCAAACCTATGGCTCCGGAGGTGACTGGAGCTATTGTGTTGCCACCACTACCGGCTGACACAAAGAGCGTGGTTTTGAGTGTGTTGCTTCTAATGTTGCACAACCATAGGTTGTTTGCAGGCCTGCCATTGGAGGATCCTCAGAGCAATCCACGTCTGCAATAGTGTAATGGGAATAGAGAATCTCTCTATGGATGTTGTGGGAATTTTTGTCTTCCCATTATCTCTGCCTGGCAATGCAACAATATGGGTATCTAAGCTCCTACAGAATCTGATCACTTTTTGGGCTGAATTGCAGAAGGACCTTTTGGAGAGGTACTTCTTGAGGTCAAAGAAGCTCTAATTGAATGATCAGATCAATAACTTTGAGAAACTTCCTGCTGACTCGATCTATACTACATAGGAGAGGTTTACTAAGTACTTGAGGAGTGTCTTGGATACAAATAGCCAAGCATATGTTGACACCATCTTAGGGGGCATGTTTGTAGATCAGTCATTCACCGAGATCATTGAGCTGCTGGATATGGCAACCAAATTTAATCATGTATAGGGGACCATGAATAAGCCTTCCCCCAATCGCTCGAGAATGGTCTGTGTAATCTCAGCGCAAGAACCTATAAATGAGGGGATCATGTGGATACTCATGCAAAGTAATACAAACATGGAGATGCTAATGAAGTAGAATGAGAACTAGCTATGTCTAGAAACATCCAGGAAAGTTACCACACCAGGCAGAGAAGACAAGAAAGAGTTACAGAAGGGGACCACAGGGATGGCTATAGGAGCGGCCATTATGTGCCGCCCCTCCCCCCCCCCAACCCTCACAATGATGATATGGGTACAAATAATTCAAGATTGAGGTAATGCTTAGACAATTATTGAGAAAGATGGATGCACAACATAAGACCTTGAAGGGGATTAGGTAAGACATCGTCAGCATAAATCAAAAAATTAAACATTACTCTATTATGATCAAATGGCTCAGCCATCAGTTTGGATAAGTATCAACCCAACTTAATCACTTCGTAAAGGGCATAGATCCTAGTACCATAGTTCAAGATCTAAAGGATACTGAAAAGTGCAAGACGTGTATGACTATTGGTGAGGGGAGCACCCCTGACCCTTCTACATGTGACAAGAAAGCACAAAAAGCTTGAGAAATGTCTTGAGTACTCAACCTATCTGTGTCATGCCGCAATAATAAATCAGGCGTTATTTGGGAGGCAAGCCAAGGTGTAGAATAGTGCTTAGGTGCCCAGGTATATCTTTTTTACCCCAATACTTTATTTTGTTTTGATTGTGTGCATTAAGGACAATGCACCTCATTTTCGAATGGGTTGTGGTAGTTATGGGCCATAGTGAAATCTGAGTAGCTTGAATCCATAACTCCCCCAATTTTTGAATCCTAAGGGTTTCTTACTTGTGTTCTTTTTCCATGGATATTTATTTCCTATTGAACTGGCATATTTAGAATGTTTAGGTAGTGTCTTTAGCATATATTACTCATATTTGTGGTATATACATGACTTTTTTGTGAAGTATTATACCTAACAAATTTTTTATTAGTTAGTCTAGATAGCAACCATGCATGTTTTAGTGTGTTGACACTTCTTGTTCTAATAAGAGAGGATAAAGTGAGATAAAAAGCATGATCTAAGAGTATTTTGATTATAATGTAATCAGTTCCATGTGAGTGTGAGATTAATTTGCTAAATTTATGTGTTGTGTGCTAATTCAGAACAACCCTTGTTACTCTAAGTTAGATTGTAGATTAATTGGATTAGGAAAGGACTCAGGTCAATATTCTTAACAGTCCACTTAGCCTAAATAACCAACCAAATTTGTAGAATATCCCTTGATCCTAATGGTTGAGCCTGTCATGTACCTATTCTTTGTAAAAACCTAAATGACCCAGCCTTAATAGTTATAAAATCTTGAAATTAGCCTAGGTCCTTCCTTGAACATTGTGCGCCCTGACTGAGGCAAAAAGACTAAGTTGAAGGTGGCTACTAAAAGCAACCCTGGTTCTAAGGATGGATAATTTGCACCTCAACTCAAGCCAAAAGTCTAAGTTAAAGGTAGCTGGTGTAAGGGTAAAACACAATATGTGGGGGAAAGTTAGTGATACATGGAAAAGGAGAAAAATCATGTACTGGGTGCATGAAAAATAAGTAAGGCCTTAGTTATGATCTAAAAAGGAAAATGAAGTGTAAAAGCAAGGCAACTGGCTGAAAAATCAAAAGAAAGCACCTAAAAAAGGTTTAAATAGGAGAAAAGGGAGAATGGCATAAAAGTAACAAGTGTTGGTATGGCAAGTGTTGGTAGGGCAAAAGTGTAGAAAAACAGAGTGTCAAGGAGTGCCCTTAGTCACTATGTTCCAAAAATATCATACCAAAGCCCCATGAACCTACATTACATGCCTATAAAGTCCTAAATTGATCCTAGTCCAAGTAGTCGAAGGTCTTAGACATGAGTATAGGAGGAAGCCTATGGTATCGCGCAGATATATGAATATATTTTGTGAGGGTGAGTAATTTTGTATCTTCCCGAGATTATACATGAGAACATCAATAAGAGTGAATTATGGGACTTCTTTCTGTGAGTGCACTTGCATTACATTGTTAGCATTAGACTTATTCAATGATTGTGGCTTATTGATAGTACATCATTTGTCATAGTTGTATTGTTGCATGCATTAGTCTGTGTGGGATTGCTGGATAGTAATCTGATTATGTTTAGAAAAAAAGTGGTGTCAGTCTCTATGCTTAAGTTTGATGCAATGTATGCAATTAGGTTAATTTCTATGTATTACTGTACTGTTTATATAGATTGAGTCTGTCGGGTCAAGCAACAATTTTATGTTGAGGGCGTGATGTGTGCTGTCAAAATATAGCAGTTTTAATGCTTAAAACATGGAATTTTATGTGTTCTCAATGTGATGTTAGTGGGATTTATATGTTTTTGTGTTTGGTTTGAAGGATTTCTGGGTTGGCATTGATTTTTGGGAAGAATATGCAGAAGTTGTTGACTTTTGAGGATTTACGAGACACTTTACGGGCCATATAGCATTCAATAGGTCGTGAAGTAGGTTTTGCGTACAGTTCCAGTGAGGGTTGGGTTTCTAAATTTTGTTCAACGAATATCCAGACATTCATGAAATATTTTACGAGTCATAAGTCAAGTCACGTGTCCTAAGGATCAGAGAAGAAGGACTTTCTGAAGTTTCAACAGACGAAACCCCCTATGGTCATAGACACTTTTAGGGGCAGTAAAGGGGTGTATTAGAAGTCAAGTATAGATTTGCAGCAATGAATTATGAAAGATCGAATACTGGCCACAAATCACAATACGGCCCGTAAAGCATCTCATGAGGCGTGATGACCCAATTATCCTATTTTCTTTAAGACATGTATTTTAAACATTATAAATAGGTTTTTAGGACATTTTTCTTAGAGAGTACAAACAGTTAGCAGAAAAATAGTGAGGTAGGGTAGAGAAAAACATTGGAGAGTTTTGAGCAACACTTGTACACTTTGTGTGATATAGGTCAGAGAAAAACATTTGAGAGTTTTGAGAAACACTTGTACACTTTGATTTGATCTTCTAAAAACAATCTTGTGATTCTCATTGAAGCTTGGATTTATGTGTGCTTAGTTCAATTGTGTAAGTTCTCTATTATATTATTCAAATTCATAAGTCTTGTACCTATACAAATCATGAGTAGCTAAATCCACAAGTACGGTTATGGGGACCATGAAAACTAACAAGGTAAAACTGAATAATTCATAATTCTTGACAAGTGTGCATGCATGTATTAATTAATTCTCTTCATTTTGCATGTTTTCGAGTGGTGGCCAACATTAAAGCCAACCTAGTGTTACTGACTAGACAGAGGTAGTAATGAGTAGGAAAAGAGATTAATTATCACGATTCGATTAATGTGTTCACGTCTAATCAGCCGAACTTGGCCAATGGGAGGTTATACTAGGACAATAGGTAAGGGTTAGTAATGTCATAGTATGGAGATAGGCCAGGTCACATAGTGAAATGTGCGTTTTGCTTGGGCCAAAGAGTTTTGTGAACTTAACTTACGGTCCTGCATGCTACACACTAGAAACGAATTAGGTTATCCTGTGATACTAAATCAGGGACTCATGGGGAACACAATACCCTAGTTTCTCGCCATATTGGTTTAAGCACTTGTGTTAGTTAAAATTACTTTTTACTTGTTATTATCAATCCCCCCTCCAATGACCCAAATTGCTTAATTGAATTCTTCTATGTCTACAATATTCCCTTCGGTTCAACATTAACCTTGGATAGGTTCTATTTATTGACAACAACTTGTTTATCCTCATAAAGATGGTGTGGCTTGGGCGACATCAGGGAGAACAAATGGGCGATGTGGTCTTGTCGCACACTCTTCTATTTGCACATTGTTATGCAAAAAATTACTTTTCAATACGTGTGATCTAAAAGTCCAAGGCAACCTTTTCCTACACAATTATGCCTCCTGAAACAAAATACGAGGTTAGTTTGCAAAATAACACACGAATTTTAAGATATTCAAGAAATACGCTGTAGGCACTTTTCTAGTTGCGCGGGAGGTATTACAATATCTCCCCCCCTTCCCCCGAAAACATTCAGCCTCTTAATGTTATGAACATATGCTTGAGAAGAATGATAATACATTTTAATCCTTAACATAAATGCATCAATGTAAGTTAAACATCATTTTCTTGAAATTTTGAAACTTATGCATCAAAACACCATTTAAAATAGGTCACTATAAGTATGAACGCATGCAACTTGACATCTAAGGGTTGAAGTAGATGACTTGACACATTGAAACATGATCAACTTATTACCTTAGGCTTGAGTAGAGTGGAAAAGATAAGGTTATCATTTCATCATGATGTACGCCTCCACTTCCAATGTTGCACATTCAACTTGTTGGTTCCTTCAAGGGACCTTAAGGAATGCTGCATCTTGGTTTTTAAAATTCTTTACTTGTTTATCTAATGTTTCCATTGGAACTTTTTCATATGCCAAATTCTCCTCAATTTTCACATCTTCCAAAGGGATTATGTCACTTTCTATTCCACCCCACCAATACACTTCCCTTAAATCCCTATACAACTTTGTAGAATCAGGATAAATGGAATAGGATGAATTACATTCCTCTTTCAAAATCAAGTCTCTCAACCTATCTACATTCAGTATATATAACTTACCTTGGTGTCTAGGGACACTATCTCCTTTTTGGGAGAAAACTTCTACCTTGCCCTCCTTCACTAAGGCCTTTATTTCCAAAAAAATGAGGTCAAGGTCTTACTTGGGTCTAACCTCTTCAATCAAAGAATACTTGGAACAATCTAGGACCACCATAGTTCCATCTTCGAATCCATCCATCCTAACTCCCAACCTAGCTAATTGAGGAACTTCCTTCTTTTTAGGATCCACTTTGACTCCTTCACTCGACACCACATGCCTTATAAATACAACATCTTTCAACAAAAAATCACATTTATCAAACTTAAAAAACAACCTCTCATCCCTTATGGTTCTCAACACTACCCTCAAATATTACACATGCTCTTCCACACTTTGAGAGTAGATCAAAGCATAATCAATCAATACCATAATAAACATATCAAGATAGAGTTTAAATACCCTATTAATAATATCCGTAAATATTTTTGCTGCATTAGTTACACGAAAGGACATCATCACAAATTCAAAATGCCCATACCTTGTCCAGCAAGCCATGTTTGGAACATCGAACTCCCTTTCTCTCATTAATGTTATCCGAGACAAAGATCAATCAAAGAAAAACGACTAGCCCCTTGTAATTTTCAAATAGGTCATCCATCATTGGTAGAGGATACTCGTTCATTATGCTGACTTTGTTGAGTTTTTTGTAGTCAATACACCTTCTAAGTGACCCATCCTTCTTCCTTACAAACCACACCGGTGCACCCCAAGGTGACTTCTTAGGATTAATGAACCCTTTCTCCCACATATCATTCAGTTGATCCTTCAGTTCCTGTAACTCTGCTGGCCCATTCTATAAGGAGGGATTGATATAGGTTGGATGTTGGCAAAAGATCTATGCCAAAATCTATCTCTCTTTCGAGCGGTACACCTCGCAACTCTTCAGGAAATACATCGAGAAACTCGTTGACTATGGGAAGCAACTCAAGTGACGAACTTTTGGATGTCATATCCCTTCATCTTTCCTAATGGTAGATTTACCTCATAGAAATCATTCTATGAGCATTGAGATTAGAAATAAACCAACCTTTACATGAATGACTACCACCCTTCCACTAAAGAGAAGGATCATTTGGAAATTGAAACTTGGCACTATGGATTCAACAATCTATGGAGGCATAAGAAGCATGTAACTAATCCATCCCAAGTATTATATAAAAATCAACCATGGAATGCTCTACCAAATCACAAGGAAACCTTTATGCATGATAGACATTGGACAACCTCTATAAACTTTTTGTGCAACAATGTACTCACCTATAGGAGTGCTAACTTTAAAATGCCCAATAAGAGTTTTGGGACATGCATGAAATCTATTACCAAGAAATGGTGTGAAAAAAGACAAATTCGCCTTCGGATCTAAAAGTGCATAAGCATCAAAATCATAAACTTTTAAAAAACAAAATCTGGGACTTCTTCCACCTCTTGACGACAATGAAGGACATAGAACCTATTAGCTTTTGGGGCTTGTTGTGCTTTCACACCTTGGCCTTGAGGCTTTGCATTTCCACTTTTGCATTCCTTGCATCACGGTGGGGATTACCAAGCATGTAATAAACATCTAAGTTAGCTAATCATTCACCTTTATGGAGCCTTCCACACTTTGCAAACTTTGGAGAAACTTGTGCACCCACACCTCATTGCGGCTCTTGGTTGGACCCCTTAAAGGGATAGGGTTAAGATCTTCTATAATTATCTTAATCATTCTAAGCAACTCATGGGTAATTCCATAACATATGACCTCCCATTCCACACCTAAAGCATGTACTCAAACCAGCCGAACAACATCCTAGATGGTATCTTCCACACTTGTCACAAGCGAGATAGGGGACTCTTTCCTTCTTACCCCTTGCGTTCGGGGCATTAGTAAATAAAAATCCACCCTTATCAATATGAGTCCTTTTTATAACTACTGAACCTATGGGCCTAGTAATAACACGGCATATGAGGTTCCCGGAGGCACCTCACCCAAGTCATGTAAGCATTCAAGCATTGATAGGTAATAAGCAGTACATAATGCGGAATGAAAACATAAGGGAAATGGGGCTATGGACTTTTGAAATGAAGAAACATTAAAATAGTTGAATTAAAAAGTCATTCCTTTGTCCATATGCATACCAACTACATCATAGTTCGATGGGACCAATACTGGACAGTCTCCAGTAATAGAAAGAGCCCTAGACAATATAATACTGAAGTAAGTGCCCAGAAGATCAACGAAGCATTATCTTAAAATCAAACAAATACAACATAGAATGAAAAGAGTGGAGGAATCCCGATCTAAGGGCTCACCATAATAGTAGAGCTAGCCTTGGGCGCCGAATACTAGCCAAGAGCCGATAGAGGAGTACCTGTCCATACATAGTTAAATCATGCAGGTAAATATGTGTTAGTATATTTTAATGTACTAAGTATGTGAGATGCAATATATAATTAAAGCTGTAATTCCATCATAATTAAACATAACATACAAGAATAATGAGTCATAAAATAAGCTTAAACATGTTCAAGTAGTATAACTAAATCAATATGAGACAATGTACATCAAACATATGTATTTAATACATATCATAGGTTCATATAAACTTGTGGGGATAGATCATAACTTATAGTAGGACGATATGAGCTACTACTTGGAATCCAATGAACTCTTTCCATTGGGAAAAGCCGAATGCACTCCTTCTAATGGGAAAAAGGAAATCAACTTGCAAAGGTAGATATCTGAAACATATATCTTTCATAACTTTAGGGCCTACGTGGATCCAGTAGCCTAGCCTACTAGGCTCCTATGGTGGCACATAGTTAAGGACATTGAGATTTAGCTTCAAGGGTTCATGCCTCAACTAAAAAGATGAATCACAATCTCAAGTCCTCTCAGTGCTAAGTCATCCCACTGAATCTTTAAACATAACTTAGAATCGTATGTAGAAATCCGTAGGAGTAGCTCTGAAACATCCCTCAACGCAGCTTAGAAAGACCCAATGATCTATTTTTTTAATATCTCAAAATTAGTGTAGAATTTTGCAAATCCAACTTCATATTCTTATTCAGAGGTGAAAATTGAGTGGGACAATGGTAACCTACAAGGTATATTTTACCTCTGCCAAAAAAGGATTTTTTTGATGAAATTTCGCAAGTAGTGGTTGTACGCGTCGCGGCCGCGATGCATACTAGATGCATCATACGTCAAAAGTTTTTCTTTTCACTAAAAGACAATTGAGTAACTACCCAATGTCTATATACGTGAAACCCTCATCCTTAGCCATTTTTCAACTCTAAAACTCACCAAAAAAAATTCTCAAATTCCTCTCTAATCTTCACCAAATCGTCAATTCATTCTTAAGATTTTCAAGAAGTTTTGTTGGAATTCAAGAAAACCAAGTTAAGCCCCAAGTCCTCCTCAAGTTTTTCATCAAGAAACTCTAAGTCTAAGGTATGCGGTTCTTCATCCATGGGTCCTTTCACTCATGGGGCCCCAAAACTATTTTCATTAATTTTCTTAATTCTAATTACTAATTTTTTATGGGTATTTTCTATTATCACCCCATTACATCAAAAATGTTGGAAATTTGTTGATTCTTGAATTATTGATTATGATATGTTTATTATATTAAAGGTTTTTAGGTTATGGAATCTTGAAAGACTCTAAAATATTATGAATTTTCAAATGGTTTCTATGACACCAAAATTGGGGGTTTTCAAGTATGTTGTTGTATTGTTTGAATGACTTCTTAAATGACTTTAATTTACCCCTATGATGTTATTGCATATAGTAGCACGTGTGAATTATGGATGTTGTTGATGTTGAAGGGAAATTAAGAATGCTTTGAGTTCATGAGAATGTTATAAATATTATGAATGATATGAAACCCTTTATTTGATAATATGATGTGATGGTTTGATGACCTAGTTTATGATATTCAAAGCTATAAATGTTGTGATACCATGAGACATTATGGAGTGTAGGATTGTATGTGATTAATTTCATGTCTCTGTGTCCATGTTTTGAAAAATGATATGTCTGACCAAGATAGGTTGTTGTAGAGATGATATAAATTGAAGAAATGCATTACTTTGATGCATATTGCTCTTGAGTTATATGATTTAAAATTACATGTGTGAGCCCACCCAATTGTCAAGTTGAGTTTGATAATTTTGAATGATTCTTACTGATGAGGGTTTAATGGTGAAGTTTCTTATGAATAATGAAAAGGTTTCGCTATATGTATGGTAGTTCATGAATGTTATGGAGGATGAGGTATATCAAGTATTATGTGAAATTTATGGAGATATTATAAAAGCTAAGTATTATTGTAAAGCCCTTCTTATGATGTTATGTTATACAAGTTGTGTATGTCATGATTATCCTCATGTTCGTACGTCCAATAGGACTAGCCTTATGAAATTTACCATGGAGGAATAAAAGAAATGTGAGTCCGCACCTAGTTATGATTATGAGACTATGATGACCTGTTAGTAGTGGGATATGAAATGATGGCCCGTTAGTAGAGGGATATGATGATGATGCTAGCCGATAGTAGAGGCTTAGCCAAGATATGATGCTAGCCCATATTATAGACTTAGCAAAGGTATAGGAGTTATCCTTATAATGATGATTAATATTCAAGATTTTGATTTGATGTGTTAGCAGAATTTCCCTCCATTGTTTTACAAGGCTTATGGAATGGGTTAGTAGAATGCCTCTCCACTAGTGAATATTATGATTATTCCACGAGAGTTTACTTAGCACCGAGTGGAACTTGGGATAGATGCAGAAGTTCCCTGTTAGAAGAGGCAAGAGACCGTTAGTAGAATATCATTGTCCCACAACTACGTGCCACCATAGGAAATAGGAATCATCCACTAGTAGAGGTTGATTTCTAGACCAACCGATAGTAGAGGTTGCTCCATAGAAAAGCTTTTATGGACCCACTGAGGCATATCAGAAGGACGCCTTGGCAAGTGACTTCCCCCATTCCTCCGGTTTAGGGAAAAACATCGGGACTCCATGGCTTAGCTCACAAGGTATGTCGGTTAAAGGTTACTCTCACACATGTTCAAGTTCTCATTTTGGTTCTAAGTTGTCCCACTTCTGATGATTAAATCGTTCCTTTATTTTATGTGCAAAGGTGATTTAAAGTTCCTATGATTCATTGTTTCACAAGTTCAAATGGTACTTCCCCTAAAGGTACATGATGATGTCTCTAGGTGTGTAAGATGGTCTCCAGTATGATTACCAATATTTCTTGCATAATAAAGTAGTCTTTTATTTAAAGAGATGTATTGTTCACCCAAAAATATTAATACTTTAATTATATGTATGATATTGTGTATTTCTCATTAATTTAAGTTTATGTGACCTATCATGCATTCAAGTAAGGGTAGGTTCTTTATTTCTCATATGCGTTATTCCATGTTCTATGGTGAGAGTAAAATGTCTAAATGATCACCCATATGTAAATTCCAAGTTTAGATAATTTGCTTATTCTCAATTATGATCATCCATGCATCCAACTATATTCTTTCTAAAGTTTGTCCTTTACATTTAAATAATATTAGCTTGATTATGGTTTACTAATGCCTTTATAAGTATATCATATTCTTACAAGACTTAGATCAATAATTTCATTATTTATTTCCATTCATACATTGCATACCTTCATATTAATACATTCCAAGTACTGAATCATACTTTTCTGCTTGCATGATTTAACCATGTAGGGACCAACGAACATCGATATCCTCCACGTGGTTAGCTTTGGGTCATTGAAAGAAGAGAGTTGGTGAGTCCTCTAGTTCGGGGACGATACCTGATTTCTATCTTACTTATGTTGAGACTTCATTCCACTTTACTTTCTAGTTTGAGGGTAAGCCTTGAATATGTCTTGGCCTCCATCCTATTCATGCTTAGAGGTGTTGTTGGATACTACACTATGTACCTATAATTTGATGTTGACAGTTTATTGTGACTTATCCCTTAGACTATTTCCCTTATGTAATGCTATTTAATGCAATTGATTATGGTGGAAATTGATGAAAGTCCCAAGTCCCTAAATGCCTCAATAGTGTGAGCCATACTTACACGCCCCTTAGACTTATTTTCTATTTTCTATGCGGTTCATGTTTATCCTCTTCCCTATAAAATCCCCATAGCATGAGTCCAAAGACCGCTTCCCTTAGAAATTATTTGTTATGTGCTTATTTATCTTTAATTCTTTCCGTGAAATCAAGAATGTGCAAACGATATCGAACACGATTATTTGGGTTGCTTTGGGCTTCCTATTCACCGTGTCACATCTAGGCCCTAAGCTTGGGTCGTGACAAGCTTCGTATCAGTAAATTAGGCTTATAAATGGTTCTTGAACATCCAAAATACCACGTGGAGTAGAGTGCTGTTCATGGTTGTGATGCACGCCACAACTATGGATAGGAGGCTATGAGGCGTTCGAATATGTTTCATTTCATTATGATTCATGTCATGCTATTAGATGTACCTAAGCCTATTCCTCTCTCTAAGGACACCATTTTTACCATTTCTAGTAGATGCCGCTGAGAAGAGTGCGTAGGCCAATTGGTGGTGGTGAAGGTCAAGCCTCTCCTATGAAACAAGAGGAAAATGTTTCTAATGTAGAGTTTCGGGCCGCTTTAAGCATGATGAGAATTATTAGCCAATCAAGTTAACCAAGGTTCTATGTTTTGAATTCTTTCTCCCCACCTTCAAGGGTAAAGGATTTTTCTGAGATAAATCCTCCCAAGTTTCATGGTTCAAAAGTGGAGGACGATGCTCAAGAGTTTGTGGACGAGGTGCATAAGGTGTTGGCTGTTATAGGTATGACTTCGAAGGAAAAGGTGGAGTTAGCAGCCTTCCAACTAAAAAAGGTTGCCCAAATATGGCACACACAATTGAATAATGAGAGGAGTGAAGATTTGGGTTCCATTTTATGGGGGGGGGGGGTTCAATTATACATTTCTGGATCATTTCATTCCCTTAGAGCTAAGGGAAGATAAAATGCAAGAATTTATCAGCCTCAAGCAAAGGAATAGGAGTGTGAGGGAGTATTCACTAAAGTTCACCCCAACTATCTAAGTATGCCCCATCATTGGTTGCCGTTGAGCAAGAATGAACAAGTTTATGTCGGGATTATCCGACTTGCTTGTCCAAGAGTCCCAGACTGCTATGCTAGTAAAGCAAATGGATATTTCAAGGCTCAAGATGTATGTGGAGCAGATTAAAGATGAGAATATAAGGAAGAAAGAAAGAGAGTCTAAGAGAGCTTGTTTTGATGAGGGTGGATCGTCTTTTACCAAGATGCCGGAGGCTAGGAGTAAGAAGGAAAGAAACCCATATCCTACTTGTGACAAGTGCGGTAATATGCACCTAGGAGTGTGCTTGGTGGGTCAAGAAGGTTGCTTTGAATGTGGTAAGGTAGGGCAAAAGAGAAGGGATTGCCCGGTGGTTGCTAGGAAAGGAAGAGAGAGTCCTCGCAATGCTATTCCCAGTATGTATTGGTTTCCTTGAATATGGTGATAGTTAGTACTAAGTGGTTTCATAAGTGGTGGTGCTATGATTGATGTATTGGTAAGTGGTTGTGTTGGCATATTGGTAACAATGGTAGTTCATGATCATTTCCATACATCATTTAGCTAGCCTTGACATGTTACTTATTATGCATGCATTCTCATGAAGTAATTTGATTGAAGTTTCATGTGCAGTTATGAAAATGTACTACTCGTGCTTGTAAAATGATTTCTATGATAGAGACTTTAAAAGTTGCATAAACACAATGTTTAATTTGCATTATTGTTTTATTAAGGAGTTGATGGATATTCCATTCTATTTATTCTATCTCTATCACATTTGGGGACGAATGTTACCAAGGGGGGATATTGAAACACCCCTCAACGTAGCTCGGAAAGACTCTATTATGTGCTTCTTTTAATATCTCAAGATCTGTGCAGAATTTCACAAATCCAACTTTATATTCTTGTTCAGAAGGCAAAATTGTGTGGGGAATAAATACCTACAACGTATAATTTACTCGTGCCAAAAAAATATTTTTTTGGTGAAATTTCGCAAGCAGTGGTTGCCCGGTCGCGGCCGCGATGCAAACTGAATGCGCCATTGGCTGAAAATCCCCTTTTTCACTCAATGACAATTAGGTAATTATCCAATGTCTATATATATGTGAAATCCTCATCCTTAGCTGTTTTCAACTCCAAAATTCACTGAAAAACCACTCAAATTTCTCTCTAATTCACCAAATCCTCCATCAATTCTCAAGATTTTCAAGAAGTTTTGTTGGAATTCAAGAAAACCAAGTCAAGCCCCAAGTCCTTTTCATGTTTTTTTTCAAGAAACTCCAAGTCTAAGGTATGTGGGTTTTCATCCATGGGTCCTTTCATTCATGTAACCCTAAAACTATTTTTATCAAATTTCTTGATTCTAATGACTAATTCTTTATGGGTATTTTCTATTATCACTCTATTACATGAAAAATATTATAAATTTGTTGATTCATGATTATTTGATGAATGTGCTTGTACTACTGATCGAGATTATGATATGTTTATTACATTAAAGCTTTGCAAGCTATGGTATCTTGAAAGGCTGTAAAATATTGCGAATTTTTGAATGATTTTCACGACACCCAAATTAGAGTTTTTCAAGTATGTTGTTGGGTTGTTTCAATGACTTTAATGCACCCCTCTCATGTTTCTAATTCTTGAATTCTATGATTTTAAGCTTAAATACATATACCCAACATGTTTTGACTAAGTTATGTAGCAAATCACTTAGGTGATAAAGGCTTATGGTTGCACAAGTAAGTTATGGATGTTATTATTGTTGAACGGAAATTAAGCATGCTATGAGTTCGTGATAAAGTTATAAAAGTTATGAATGATATGAAACCCTTTATTTAATATTATGATGTGATGGTTTCATGAGCTAGCTTGTGATATTCAAAGCTATAAATGTTGTGATACCATAAGACACAATGGAGTTGATGATTCTATGAGATGAATTTTATGTTTCCATGTCCATGTTTTGAAAGATGATATGTATGAATGAGACGGGGTGTTCTATAGATGATATAAATTGATGAAATGCATTACTTTCATGCATAGTCCTCTTGAGTTACATGATTTAAAATTACATACATGAGCCCACCCAATTGTCTAGTTGAGTTTGCTAACTTTTAATGATTCTTAATGATGAGGGTTTAATAGTGAAGTTTCTTATGAATAATGAAAAGGTTTTGCTATATGTATGCTTGTTCATGAATATTATGGAGGATAGGGTACATAAATATTATGTGAAATTCATCCAGATATTATGAAAGCTATGTGTTACTGTAAAGCCCAACTTATGATGTTGTGTTATACAAGTTGTGTCAATCATGATTACCCTCATGTTTGTATGTCCGGTAGGACTAGTCTTATCAGATTTACCATGAATGAGTAAAAGAAATGTGAGTCCCCACCTAGTTATGATCATGAGACTGTGATGACCTGTGTAGCACCCCACACTTTACAATACTAGTACAATTCAAATGAAACATGACATGATTTGGATCAATTGACGCTAAATCTTAAAAGTGCTTGAATCTCGAGTTAATGGGCTATATGTATGTCTAACGCATAAGGGGGGGTCGAGGGTATACGTGTTTTGTGTTGAATTAAGGAGATTACGGCCTTAAATGAAGTAAAAGAATTGATGTGCTTGTAGGACTTAGAAGCTAGCAGGTGAGTAACCTACTTGCTTAGCTTAAAATCGCTAGTTAAACGGAGACGAGGCTGGACGTCGAATTTGTCTAAGTTCGATTATGAATAAAGTTCATGTTAGAGGTGCAAATTTAGCCCATGTTATAGTATCATAAATGGACTATATGTTCATCCCAAGAGAGGTATTAAAAAGGGCCCAAAGACAATACAAAGCACTTGACAAATTGGGCCCAAACTAAGTGAAGGAAAAGTTGGAAATAGGCAGCCCAAGCCCATCAACTTGGCGACCCATTTAGGTCCAAGTCTAAGGGCCAAGCTGCTGCATAAGTAGCTTAAGATGGTCAAAAAGTCAGGAGTAAGTCGGCCAAGCTAAGGCTTTAAAGGGGATAATAACCAGCCTACAAGTTCATTTCAACAT
>JAPFFP010105723.1:0-19201 GCA_026153255.1 Solanum medicagineum
CGTGGCCCCAACGGCCTAGTCATATGCATTTCCTTTTGGCTTGTTATCACTGTTTATCTTCTTAAAGGCATGTCAAATGTGGAAACCACTTATAATATATATAGAAAGTGCATAGATACAGGTTGGTTCTCCTAGGCCTTATCGGCAACGGGTGCCAGTCTGCCCTAACGGGACTTTGGGGCGTGACAGTGAGATTTCTGGAGCTAGCATGTATAGAGACTTACTGAGTTGGAGGTAATAGGCCCTTTCCTTACCATAGCAGTGGAAGTGCCTCACTTTGGGATAGGCTTCATCCTAGTACGGGATACCCTCACTCTTGACCTTGCAGTCCTATTATAGGAGCACCTTAGGTTCTAGGAAGTTTTATGACAAGTTATGCTGCCTATGGGGTACAGAGTTCACGACAGAATTATTAGGGTATGCCTTCTTAACAATTAGGTTTTGGTGTTCATGTCATGCCAGTTAGGCCTCCTCAATGTGCTACTTTTAATGGTAGATGTTTTACATACATGACTCAGGGCATTTTTCTAGAGACTGCCCCATAGTCGAACATCGCAAACGACATGCTCGACATGATAGGGCTCATAGGGCCTAGGTACAGCCAGCTAGTGGTAGTGCTCCGAGTGTTGAAGTTGGTGGTATCGATGTTCTAATCAGTGTGAGATATACTCCATTATATGTTCTTTCAGGCCTGATAGAGGATAAGGCTCCAGGTGATGTATTTTCAAAATACAACACTTTTGATGCTTAAAACATGGAATTTTATGTGTTCTTAAAGTGATATTAGTTGGTTTTATGTGTTTTTATGTTTATATTTGCAGGATTATAGGTTGACTTTGATTTTTGGGAAAAAGAATAGAAGTTGCTGGTTTTTGTTGTTATACGAGATCCCTTATGGGCCATAGATCATTCTACGAGTCGTAAGGTGGTTTTGTGAGTGATTCCAGTGAGAGCTTGTTTTTTGAAGTTAATTCTACGAACATGCAGACATGCCGTAGAAATTTTTATGAGTTGTAGAAGATGGTTCGTATCCTGACGATCAAAGATGGGGACATACCGTAAAAAGTTTTATGAGTTACAGAAGATGATTCAGAAGAAACCCCTTTTATGGGTCGTAAACCACTTTATGAATGGTAGAGGGGTGATGTAGATTTGAAGTCCGAAATTCCAGCAGCTGAGTATGAGACCGCGATTACTGGTCTTGGAATGTAATACGGCTCGTAAACCCCTTTCGTATGGCGCGATAACCAGTTCTCCTATTTTGTTTAAGATTTGTATTTTACTTATTATAAACAGGTTTTCTAGGTTATTTTTCAGAAGTTTTCACCTAGTACTCAGAGAACTCAATAATTAGAGAGAGAAAATTGTGAGATCACATTGGAGAATCGTTGAGAACACTTTTGTTTGAATTTCATCTTTAAGCTTGTGATTCTTATTGAAGTTGGATTTGCTTATTCTTAATTCAATTGTGTAAGTGTTTAATTGTGTTTTCTTAATCTATAATTCTTACTTCTACACAAGGCATGAGTAGCTAAATCCACAACTAGGGTTGTGGGAACCATGAAGAACTAAAAAAGTAATATCGGATAATTCATAATTCTTGAAAGATGTGTATTCTGTATAATTAACTCTCTTCATTTTGCATGCTTTCTGATGGTGGTCAATATATAACCCACCCAGTGTTACTTACTGGACCAAGGTAGTAATGAATAGGATAAGAGATTAATTAATAGGATTTGATTGATGTGTTCTCATCTAATCAACCAAACTGGGCCAATGGGAGGTTGTGCTAGGACTAATAGGTAAGGGTTAGTAATGCACACTATGGAGATGAGACATGTCACATAGTGAAATTCACCTCTCACCTTTGACCAATGGGCTTGGTGAACTTAACTTACCATCCTACTTGCTATACACGAGAAAAGAATTAGGTTATCTGGTGATACTGAGTTGGGGAATAAGGGGAACACATACCCCTATTCTCTTTCCACATTGCCTTTTTTTTTGTGTTTTTTTGTTTATTTTTCCTTTCCATTGATTTTTTCAACCCCCCCCCCCCCCCCCGCAGGGGAAGTAAGTTGGTTATTGCTATTATTGAATTTTGTTGAGTCTACGTATTTCCTGTGGGTTCGACCCTGACTTTTGTTAGGTTCTATTTTTTGATAGCGATCATTTTATCCTCTAAAAAGGAGGTGTAACTTGGGCGACATCAAGATTTTGGCCCCATTGCTGGGGAATACGACTAGGCTTGTTAATTCATAGTAATTCGAGTCTTAACCCTTAATTTCCTTATTTTATGTTTGTTTGTTGTTTTTGTTCTTTTTCATGGTGTAAGTGTAGTGTATGCCCAACACCTAGAGTCAAGGCAATCTCTTAACTCCATTTTGACCCAGAGATCCACAGAACATTGATGAGAATGGCCCAAGACAGCGCTTGCGATCAATGCAGCTCTGAGCAAGAACAACAATGAGGATGCTTAGAATAAGAACCCTCCTCCACTGAAAGACATTGCTCTACAGCCTTAGGATTTCAATACGCAATACTTACTAGTGGAATCAATACAGGCTGAATCCTGTGGCTATGGAGGTGACTGGAGCTATTATGTTGCCACCATTATCGACAGACACAAAGTTCACAGTCTCGAGTGGGTTACTTAAGATGCTGCAGAACTGTGGGCTATTTGCGAGCTTACCATAGGAGGATCCTCAAAGCCACCTACATAATGTGGCATTCATCTTCAACAGTGTGATAGGAACAAAAAATCTATCTATGGATGTTGTGGGACTTCGTGTCTTCCCATTGTCTCTTACAGCCAATGCAGCATTACGGCTATCTGAGCTTCCACAGATTTCTATCACGAGTTAGGTAGACTTGCAAAAGCCCTCTTTGGAGAGATACTTCTTTAGATCAAAGAATCTCAAGTTGAAGGACCATATTAACAACTTCGAGCAACTTCTTGGTGATTCAATCAACACTACTTGGGCAAGGAGCATCCCTGACCACAATATAGTTAATGATGCCTTGGTGGAGATCTTTTACCGTTCCCTTGATGAAAACAGTTAGGCGTGTGCTAACAATATCATGGGGGGCATGTTCTTGATTCAACCATTTACAAGGATCACATAGCGAATAGAAAAAGTGTCAAGACTAATCGTGCATGGGGCTAGAGAGACAGAGCATCCACCAAAAGTTCAGGCAAGTTAGTGTTGGTCCTGAGCAAGCAAAGATCAATAAATAAATCATGCAACAGCTTTCCCAGATTCACGCAGGTATGAAGGGGATGATGAAGCAGAACCAAGAGCGAGTGAATGCAGTGGTTCATCAACCTCCATGTGCAACCATGTATGATAAGCCATAATATGATAAGGATGCGTGTTTTGTTGCTGATCAGATGGGGGTTTTCTAAACCAACGCCTAAGGGTCCAATTAGGATTATTAGCGCCAAGTTCAAGGAAACCAAGGTTGGAACTTCAACAGAGATAGAGCTTACAGGGATAACCACAGAGGATGCTATAAAAGGAACAAGGGTCCAGAGAGAGATGCAGACTGGGGTCACAGATAAAGCTTCAAAAATGGTCCTTATGTGCCACCACATAACCATGACACAGGTGCAAGAAGTTCCTGAATTGAGGAGATGTTTGATCACCTGTTGAAGAAAGTTGAAACACATGATGAGACTCTGAGGGGAATGAAATAAAAGATTTTCTAGTATAAATTAGAAAATTGAGTCTCACTCTATGGCTATCCAATAGATGGACCAACAGTTTGGTCAAGTTTCGACTCAACGTAATCAGTGTCAGAGGGGTACAATACCTAGCAACATAGTTTAGGATCCTAAAAATGAAGGGCAGTGTATGCGGTTACTACTCGAGGTGGAAAAAGCACCATTGATCCTTTCATACCCATTGATAAAGAAGATGTTTGAGAGGAGACAGTTGCGGCCAAGGATATGGAGATAGGAGATAATCATGGCAAGGATGGGGTGAGTGAAGTTGTTGATGCACCACAGAAGTTGAAGCCCATTCCTAGGCCTCCTCCTCCCTTCCCTTTAAGAATCAAAAAGAGGGAAAAAGGAGGAAAATTCAAGCACTTTCTCTCCATGTTGAAACAACTCTCCATCAACATCCCTCTCATTAAGGCATTGGAGAAGATGTCAGGATATGCTAAGTACATGAAGGACTTGGCCACTAAAATATACACTGTGAGTCAGAAACTCTCCCAAGAGCTTCAGCATTGGAGTGTTATTTCTACGAGGCCCTTGGTTCAGAAGCGAGCAGATCTAGTTTCTTTCACCATGCCCTGCACCATTGGAGATGTGGGTTTCGTAAGGGCACTATTGATTTAGGTGCTAATATTAATCTGATGCCCCTTGCGGTTTACAAAAAGCTTGGATTACGAGCCCTACTCCAACGAGCTTGCGGTTTTTGATGGTAGATCGCACAGTGAAGAAGCATGTGGGGATACTATACAATATTCTGATCAAAGTTGAAAAGTTCATATTTCCCCACAGACTTTGTGATATAAGATTGCAATGTTGACTTCGATGTCCCAATCATCCTGGGAAGACCGTTCCTAGCCACTAGGCGAGGACTAGTGGATATGGAAGCCGACCAACTCAAGTTTAGATTGAATGATGAAGAGGTTATCTTCAATATCTGTCAGGCCATGAAGCATCCAGATGATCTAAAGAACAAAGTCTGGGCAATTGGTGAAGTTTGAGTAACCAATTTATCCAAGTTGTGTCGCGATAATAAATCAGGCGCTACTTGGGAGGCAACCCAAGGTGGTTTTTAGTTTTGGGATTCATGCGTAGTTTATTTAATTGCACTTTGATTGTAATTTTGGGCATTGGGCTGGTTGCATATAGAGTAACAGTGTGTTCTATGAAGAATATGCAGGTGCAGGGCTAAAGCAACTATTTTTAGCTGAGAAGAGCATCAAGAAATAACTCTATGGCTGGGTCTACGGGCCATTAAACACTTTACAACCTATAGCCCATCTTGTAGAGACTTCTAGTGAGCAAAGAAATCATCCAGTCCAGTCCACGAGCCAACTTATCCGTAGATAAAACTATGGGTCGTGACTAGGCTCGTGGACCTCAGGTAAGCTCTTTGAAAGTTTTGTAAGTGCTGAGGTTTCTATGACCAACTTTACGAGTCATAAATCACTTTACGACTCGTAGACTGGTCCGTGAAAACCAGTCCTAAAATCTAGGGTTTGGATGTTCTACGAAACCATAGTTTGTGGGCCGTAAAACACTCTACAGCTTGTAATTGGGGTTCCATAGAGTCCAGGCCCATTAGCTTTCAGTTGACCTAGTCAAGGTATAAATAATGCGGTCAAATTATTTTGACCCGATTTCTAACCTAAGTACAAATATATACCTAGCTATCCCCTCCCCCACATAAATCCGACCACCGAGGGTAACAAAGACCCCATTTTTCGACGACTTTCCAGCAACCTAGGGTTTAGTGCCCCTTCACCTCCTTCATCTTCTTCAACTTAATCACAAATCTTGGTAAGTTTTCGATTAATACCAAACCTTTAATTTGCATTCCTTGTATGATTGAATTGGATAATGTGTTGGGAATGGTAGTTGGGACACAAAATCGATGTTTGATGATTAATATATGTTAATTAAAATTAGGTTGCCCATGTATGAATAATTTTTTATATCGAAAATTGGGTATTGTTGCCTTGATTACATGTTTTGAATAGTTGGTTGTGCCAGTTGATTCACCCACCATGTGTGATTAATTGATTTTGTGTGTGAATTGGTGGGAACGACATAGGTTCGTCATCTTGTTGAAATTGATATTAAGTGGTTGGAATTGTAGGGTAAATATACATAATGACTTTCTATGGGGTATATGTGTTGTAAAACATTTTGGGGGTAATGGTTGTGGTATATAAATCATGTGGGTGGGTGTGTTTTGCTTCGATGCTAGTAGAATACTTATTGAAAAAGTCATTTGGGATCCATTGTGATGGGCTTAGAAGCTCAGGTAGCTGAGTTTTCTTGTTTATGAGTGGCTTTTACGGTCCTTGGATTATTTCACGAGTCATAATTGCCCCTCGTGCAAGATTCCAGAAACTTCAAGTTTCTAAGTATACATTAGAGGAGACCTTCTATGAGTCGTTGATCACTTTACGGCTCGTAGATAGGTCTCATAGATCCTTGCCTGGAATAGATGTACTCACTGGAAATCTCTACGATCCAGTCTATGACTCGTAAACCACTTTATGAGTCATACCTGGTCTCGTAGACTTTCCTAGTGACAAAAATTGTTTGGATCACTACTTTACGAAAGCTCTTTATGGTTCATAGTACCAACTACGGCCCATAAAGGTGCTTTCTGTGGAACCCATCTGCAACTTAATTCAAATTATATTTGCATTCCCATTTTTGATCTGTGGGGCTAACCATGGTGCGTATATGTTCATGTTTTAGGTATTTGGCCCCTAAAGCCAAGTGTGATGAGATCAAGGCCCTATAAAGGAGGCTCAGAGATGAGCCTTCAAATGATGAGCAACCAATGTACTGAGTGGCTCACTAGAGGAGTTGGGCATCAGCCCGGACCCAGAGAAGGATCAACCATAGACTTGAGCTGTTTTTAGAGCTGGGCAACTCAAGCTCTCATTGCTCGTGCTCCCTA
Source organism: Solanum medicagineum (assembly GCA_026153255.1). Taxonomy (NCBI): domain Eukaryota; kingdom Viridiplantae; phylum Streptophyta; class Magnoliopsida; order Solanales; family Solanaceae; genus Solanum; species Solanum medicagineum. Next base: position 6,657 of record JAPFFP010105723.1, read on the forward strand.
GTTTGAGGAGGGAGAAAATGATGGGAGCGATCTACCATAGATGAGTCCATCCGAAGAGGAGTCTATCACTAAGGGAGGCTTTGAGGATGGATCAGATACAAAGTCCTCCGCTGTACCCTGATCATCACTATTTAGATCGGATGCCATTACTATTCGGTGGTGTGTCGCTGGTATGCGTGACTTCTACATAGAGGGCCAGCAGTATATAGAGCGGGGCAAGCCAGCCCGCTCCAGATATGAGGATCCCAAAGTCATCTCCGATAGACTCGATTATGTTCCCAGTCTCTAGGATACGATGATTCGTTACATGCTTCAGTGACTTACGAACTCTCTTGGATAATGCTCCCTGACTATGGTGAGGGAGTTTTATACCTCCTAGACTGATCAAGATAAGAGTGAGGAGCCAAAAAGTAGATATATTGTAGACCACTATCTGCCGAATGCGTTTTGTACTAGAGTTCCTTGCACCCAGATCCACCACAGAGTTTGACTATAGGGTGGGGCAAACAGGGAACCCCTTAGTTATATGAGAGTTAGAGTGATGAGCCAGCTTGATAAGATAGGTGGCTGGTTATATTTCTGAGTAGGGTCCAGAACTGGCATGGGTCACCACACACTCAAAGCATATTGTCAAGTTTTCACTCAGTTTTCCTCCAAAGTTTTGGTGGGAGGTTATTTGTTCACGCATCCGACCTACACTTTCTGATACTACACTAATGCTATACCATGTGATTTTGGTTGCTAGTATCTTAGCTAGCTATGATATTGATTAGGCCCACCTCATCACTTAGCATATTCATAAGGACGCATTAAAGAGGTCTACCTCCATCCCGTTATCTTGCTTGATATATAGGCTCTATCTAGAGTTGAGGGTGGAGAGTTTGCACCAGCCGGACTAGCTTATTAAGGCCCAGCGTACATTGGATCCCACCCTAATCAAGTCTAAGAGAAAACAGTGTCCCTCTGGTGAGCACAACCTCCACCTATGCCTGAGATGTTCTCCCCAGTGCCACCATCAGAAGTTCACAGACTACCATCGTCACTACTGCTGCTGTTGAAAAGAGGGCCCTGCAACCCAAGGTAGATAAAGACAGGGGGCCCATTACTTCTATCCTTGCACCACAGGGCATGACACCATAGGATTCTCCCACGAGAATGGTTTCTGTGTCCGCCGCATCTATACAGGCCCTGGCATAGAAGTTATCTAATGCTGAGTCGCAGTTGACTCAGCTTGTTCATCAGATCAGGCCATGGGTCTTCCAGGCCATGGGTCTACCAGGCCATTTCAGACTTGGACAATCTATGCAGGCATTCGCGGTCATTACTATTCAAGATTGAATCTCTATCGTGGATGCCCGTATTGACACCTTCAAAAAGAGGGTACAACAGAGCCTGCGCACGACTCGGCCATCAGACTTAATGTCCATGCAAAGGAGATCCAGTGACTTCGAAACATGACAATAGCATTGGCAGCACCATTGTGCTACCAAAGACTACACATCCGGTGCCAGTAGTAGATCTTTTTGCTCCTAAGGAGCTTGTTCAGTCTTCCCATGGGAAGAGACCTCACCGGGACAATGATCGTGATGTGTTATGATTTCAGGAGGGATGACTGAGTAGGAGAAGCTCAAGCTTGCCTCGAGGACATCCTAACAAGAGGCAGAGATACGATGGGCTCAAGAGGTAGAGCAAGTGAGAGGTGTTGGACCCTCAGGACAGAGTCCTACTATTGAGCAGATTACCCCGCAGGAGGAGGGTGGCTAGACTCAACCACAGACTGGTGCTTAGGCACCTAGGTATGTTTTTTTACCCCTTAATGGTTTATTTTGCTCTGATTTTGTGAATTAGGTAAAATGCACTTCTTTTCCGATGGGGTGTGGGTAGTAATGGGCCTTAATGAAGTCTGAGTAGCTTGGCTCCATAACTACCCCAATTGTTGATCCTGGGGTTTTCTTACCTGTGTTCTTTTTCCCTATGGATATTTACTTTCTGTTGAACCGACATGTTTAGGATGTTTAGGTAGTATTTATAGCATATAATACTAATACTGTAGCATACAACATGTTTTTGTGTTTTGTTTGAAAAATGATACCCACAAAAAACTTTAATTAGTAGTTAGATAGCAACCATGCATGATTAGGTAAGTGATAATGTTTGTTCTGATAGATAAATTTAGATAAAAACATGATCTTGAGAATCTTTTGTTGATAATGTATGTAGTGCGATATGAGTGTGAGCTTAATTTACTTGATTCATGTGTTTTGCTCTAATTCAAAACTTGCCCTGTTACTCTAAGTTAGATTGTGAATTAATTGGATTAGGAAAGGATCTTATGCCATTGTTCTTAATAGTCCACTTAGCCTAAAATGACCAACCAAACTATGATATATCCCTTGTTCCTAATGTTTGAGCCTAACATGTAACTATTCTGTGAAAATACCTGATCAACCTAGCCATGTTTAAAATTCTAAAATTGGCTCTGGTCTTTCCTTGGACATTATGCACCTTGACTGAGGAAAAAAAACCTAAGTTGAAGGTGGCTACCAAAAGTGGCCCTAGTTCTGAGGACAAATATTGTGCACCTCAACACAGAACAAAACCCTAAGTTGAGGGGGGCTGGTGTAAGGGTGAAACATAAAAATAAGGGGGTAAATTAGTGGTACAAAAAAAAAAAGAAAAAATCATGTACTAGGTACAAGAAAAATAAGTGATGCCTTAATTGTGAGCTCGAAAGAAAAATGAAGTGTAAAAACAAGGTAAAAAGCTGAAAATGAAAAGAAAGCACCCAGAAAAGCTTGAAATAGGAAAGAGGGAGAATGAGGTGAAAATAATACAATTGGTAGGGAAAAAATATAAAAAAGCACAGTGTCAAGGAGGGCCTTTAGTCACTATGCTCCTAAATGCAATACCAAAGCCCCCTGAGCCCACGTTACAAGCCTAGAAAGTCCTAAAGTGATCCTAGTCAAGTTAGTTGAAGGTCTTAATCCTGAGTATAGAAGTAAGCCTATGGTATTAGCCATGATGCATGAATATTGTTTTTTAGAGTAAGCGATTTTGCATAGTCCCAACGTTATACATGAAAACATCATTGAGTGTTAGATATGCGACTTCTTTCTATGAGTGCACTTGCATTGCATTGTTAGTACTAGACTTGTTTAGTGACTGTGAATTGATGATAGTACCTCACTTGTTACAGTTGTTTATCACATGCACTAGTTTGTATTGGTCTGCTAGATGGCTATCCAATACTGTTTTGAAAAGTTGGTGTGGGTATCTGAGGTTGAGATATATGTGATGTATGCCATTGGGTTGAGGTCTATGTGTTGCTATATTATCTATATAGGTTGAGTCCGTCACTTGAGGACAAGCAATAATTTTAAGTTGAGGGTGTTGATGTGTTGCTAAAATACAACACTTTTGATGCTTAAAACATGAAATTTTATGTGTTCTCAAAGTGATGTTATTTATTTTTATGTGTTTCTATGTTTATATTTGCAGGATTATAGGTTGTCCTTGATTTCGGGAAAAAGTGTAGAAGTTGCTGGTTTTCACTATTATACGAGACCCTTTGTGGGCCGTAGATCATTAATTGGGTTGTAGGGTGGTTTTGTGAACAATTCCAGTGAGAGTTTTTTTCTGAAGATAATCCTATGAACTTACAAATGAGCCGTAGAAGGTTTTACGAGTCGTAGAAGATGGTTCATGCCCTAAGGATCAGAGATGGGGATTTTCTGAAGTTTCATCAGATGAAACCCCCTTCCGAGCCATAAACCGCCTTACGAGTTATAGAAGGGTGTCATACAGTTGAAGTTCATACTTCTAGCAGCTGAGTAAGAGACCCCGATTATAGGTCGGGGAATGCAATATGGCTCGTAAACCCCTTCGTACGGCGTGCCAACCAGTTCTCCTATTTTGTTTAAGACTTGTGTTTTACTTATTATAAATAGGTTTTACAGATTATTTTTTAAAAGTTTTCGCCTAGTACTCACAGAACTCTGTAATTAAAGAGAGAAAATTGTGAGATCATATTCGAGAGTCTTTGAGAACACTTTTGTTTGAATTTCATCTTTAAGCTTGTGATTCTTATTGAAGTTAGATTTGCTTGTTCTTAATTCGATTGCATAAGTGTTTAATTATGTTTTCTCAATAATTCTTGCATCTACACAAGGCATGAGTAGCTAAATCCACAATCATGGTTGTGGGAACCATGAAAAACTATCAAAGTAAATTGAATAATTCATAATTCTTGAAAGGTGCATATGCATGTATTAACTAACTCTCTTCGTTTTGCATGTTTTTTTTATGGTGGCCAACATTAGAACCTGCCTAGTGCTATTGGCTGGACTAAGGTAGTAGTGAATAGGAAAAGAGATTAATTAATAAGATTTGATTGATGTGTTCTCGTTTAATCAACCAAGCTGGGCCAAGGGGAGGTTGCATTAGGACTAATGGGTAAGGGTTGGTAAGCACACTAAGGAGATGGGCCAAGTCACATAGTAAAATTCACCTCTCACCTTTGACCAAAGGGCTTGGTGAACTTAACTTACCGTCGTGCATACTATACACAAGAAAAGATTTAGGTTGTCTGGTAATACTGAGTTAAGGAATCATGGGAACACAATACCCTAGTTTCTCTCCATATTGACTTCTCTCTTATGTTTATTAGTTAGTTTTACTTTCCATTCGTTATTGCAAACCCCTCTTTTGGGGAAGTAAGTTAGTTAACCACTCGACTTGCGATCATTAAATTCTCTTGAGTCTATGTATTCCCTATGGGTTTGACCCTAACCTTTTTTAGGTTCTATTTCTTGATAGCGACCACTTTATCCTCTAAAAAAGAGGTGAACTTGGATTACATCACCCGGTAACAGTAATATCTTTGTAAATTTATTTTCTAGGATCTTCTTACTTGAAGTGTGTGGTGTTGGGGTCTTCGTATCCATTGGTGCTTATCTGATCTTTTAGATTTGTTTTATAATACTGATGATTTTGGTGTTTGAATCTATGTATCTATGCCTACTTAATTGGTTGTTTACTTGATGCTTTTGTTTATGTATTACTTGAAATTATGTGTATGTGTTAATTCCCTGTAGGAGATTTCTTCTAGTAGTGGATCATGTTGGATTTGTTATGTATTGTAGTAGTGATAGTGGTAGTATTTGGTAGTTGTGTTTAGTTGCTTGTACGAGTTAATGTTGTGCTAGCTATTTTGGAGTTTCCTTGATTTAATTTCCCCCTTTCTTGTTTTGTACCCCGTATGGTACTTAGCTAATGTGATGTTACTGCTAAGAGAAGAATGTTTCAGTAGGTGTGGCCTTTACGGTCTACGATAGATCTTGTTCATTGATCCTTTCCCTTGCTTAAATCTTATTCTTAGTTCATCAGTTGGCAGAATTAAGGTTTATTTCTTTGGGAAGGTTGGGTTGTCTTTTCAAGGTAGATTTGATGGTTAAGTTATCTTTTTAGCTGATTGGGTGATGTGTGTCAGATGACTATGTTTGAATTAGAAAGGATGGAAATGGAATTATCTCCATTTATTCCAAGTATGGTGATGTTCAACTTTAAGTGCCATGTGAAATAAGATTATTTCTTCTTGATGGGTCGAATGGCTAAGTTTGCTTTACAAGCGGTTCTGAGAGGAAGTATTGGGTGGTTGCGTTTGAGTTGAGAGAAAATTGGATGGAGAGTTGTTCCTACATGTTCTAAGTATGACTATCTAGACTTTGGAGAAATGGTTCCTTGATATGACGCATTAATAGTGTAGTAAATTCTCGGATGTAGTGGTAGTTGCTTTTGGATGTGCAACTAGTAAGATTGAGTGTTAAGATTTGGTTGGGTAATGAGACCTTTACATAAGGAATTCATCTACCAGATTGGGTCAAAATAATTTCTGGGGCTTGAGAGTTTGTGATTGTACTTAGAAGTTTGTATCGGCATACTTGGTAGTTTGTAGTGCTAGTGAATTAAGTTAATGTTGTTAGATCAATACCGGTAAAGTCACTATGTTTGTCGGATCGCTTGTCGGCTTAATAAACTTTTGGATCAAAGTAATTGGACTTGATTTCAGCGGGAGAGTACTGGTGGGCTTATGATGTTAATTTCTAGAATGTCCCTTTGATTACAGGAAGTCATTTGAGCTAGATTCGGTGCAACCTCATTGTTAGCAGAATGATTACCTTTCAAGTGGTAAGTTTTAGGAAGAGTCATTTTAGCTTGAAATTGTTGATTTTGAAGTCCAAGTGTGAATATGAGGTTTTGGTCTAGGTGAGTTCCTTGTTTTGATTCTTGTTGTTCTCTGATATTAAGAAAGTATGTATAATCCATCTGAAACAGGTGTTATGAAGTTTGGTAAGTGGGATTCAGAATGCACTGGGGATATTTGTGAAAGGCAAGGATTAATAGGATGCTTCTAATGGACAAAGATGATAGATTTTTGGAATTAAGGTAAGTATCTCAGGTGGTAAGGTTTAGTTCATTCTGCAGGTTTGCATTGTTGAAATTTGGTGATTTTGGTGAGAACTTAGTTTTCTCGAATGATTCTAGTATTTTCAGTTATTGTTGGTTCAGCGGAGTGGGAATTAATGATAAGGAAAGAATTGAATGATTTTTGGGGTTATTGAAGCAAGTTTGAGATTTTCTTCTAAGTTGGAGTTCTCTAGCATTATTCTCTTTGTAAGGGTGCCTATGGGTCTGATAGAGCATGTGGGCCATTATCCTTATCGTTTCATGCCTTAAGACTACGACTGTTCTTGACTTTCGAGGACAGAAGTCCTTTAAGTAGTGGATGTTGTAATGATCCTCCTGGTCATTTTCATCTTACTTAAAAATTTCCAGCATTTGAGCTTTCCTATAGCGACCTTAGTCCAATGTTTAGAGCTTTCCTGTAGCGACCCAGGTCATTTGTGACTTGCTGGCACCGACAATATGGTCACCTATTCTGGTTTTGTGTAGTTCTTCGTGTTTAGAGGTACTTCCAACTTGAAAAGTTGACCTTGGTAAGAAATGCATGTAAAGAACCTCAAAACGAAATTCAAATAGTTCCACCAACTTCAAAATGATCAAATTAGGTTAGAAGCATGGCAAACTCGAGTATCAAGGGTTTCAATGTGATTTAGACCATGCAGTGTTTTGGCTATTGAAACTTGGACCAAGGTTGACTTTGTTCAACATTCTTGAAAATTGCACTCAGATGAGAATTACGATAGCATGGTTAGCTCCGGAATGTCGAGTTTTGACTAGAATGACCTTTCGTTCGTCTCCAAAGGCTTTTGGACTCATTCCCAGTCGCTCGGGGAAATTTGGTCAAAAACAACCTTGGGAGTGGGATCCACATTCAGTTATAACAACCTCAAATGAAAATTTTGACTGAGCCATTGAATCCCGAACGTCGAATTTGATGGGGTATCATAGTTTGTTTTACATGTGCGGCGTCTTGAATAAATCCCGACCACCCCGTTGAATAATTGAACTTGGCTAAATATTGATGCAGCGAAATCTGGTGAAAGGGAAATCATGATTCGCATTCGCGGAGGTCACCCTTCATTGTATTCTGCATTCCCGAAGCTACGCCGCTTTCACGAAGGTCATTTTATTGACTTTTCGCATTCTCGATGGTCTTTTGATGATTAATCCTCTGGTTAGAACCTGATGTGATCAACCCTCGCCCCCAGTTTTTCTTTTCACTATTTTGGCTTTTTGTTTGAGGTAATTCTCACCCAAAGGGGCTTCCCTTCTCTTGTTTTAGGCTTTAATGGTAAAATTATAATTTGGTTGATTTTTTCATGACCTAAATCTAGGGCCTAGACATGACACGACGAATGAGAACCCAATGGGGACCCCAAACAAGCCTCTTAGCATATCATTTACATATCCTTGGTCGCGGAAGTAATTAAACAACAATAAGAGAATAGAAAAAAGGATAGAGGGGCTAAAGGAAATCTTTAATGGTATAGATCATCAAAAGAGTCAAGCTTAAGCATAATTACATAACTTGTCCAACAACACCTCTAGCATATATTGGGCGGGGGCCAAGACACTTTTCGGCTCACCTTTTTTGTATCAAAGTGCAACATAAGGAAAGAGAAAAGTAAGAGTGCAAATCTAGTGTCCCCGAACTTGAGGACTCGCCAATAGCTTATCTTCAAAATAGTCAACTAGCCATGGGGAGGTTATCGTAACGGGCTCCAGTTCCTACAAGGTAACATACATAGTCATAGAGTATGCGTTAGTATATTTGAATGTACTAAGTATGTAGGATGTATTGCAACAAGACATGGGCAACTTAATCAAAATTTATAATCATAAGCAAGAGATAGTATATTAGCAACATGGCGTGCATGATCAATGTTTGAAGTAAAACATGCTTACATACAATAATATATGTGTAGGAAGAGACCATCATCATAGACCAAGCAACTAGTACTTGGAATCCAAGGCCTACCACCCCCTTGGAAGGAGATTGAAGTATCTAGCCCTCAATTGATAGATGGGCATAACACCCTCCATCATAGTGGTCAAGGTATATATATCTTTTAACTGGTAGATAGACATAGCACCCTCCACCACAGTGGTTAATGCATAGCACCCCCTAAACAAGGTGTGGTCAACTTGCAACACTATTGGTACTTTCCATGAAGTCAATACATAAACACATTACTTTCATCATCATAAAGTCATTTGACTCATAGGTCATGCAGTAGATTATTAATAACTCAAGAACCCTAAACTAGACATTTTATCAAACACTTGGCGGGTGTGTAATGCTAGTTCATAATCATGCAATTTCAAGAGTGAAATCAAGTGAGAAAACTTAATGTAAATCAACCCACTAACACTTGGTAACACAATCATGTAATATACATTGAAACCCTTCGTCAAATCTCGTAGTAGATCATAGATTCATAGCTCAAAACATGCTTAAGCAATCACATTTTATGAAACCCCAACATAGTTTATATTCAAACTTCATAATAGAAGATACCCATAAATAATCAACTTGAAAACATGCAATTTACATGAAAAAAAGGGTTGGGCACCATGGGTGAAAGGACCCAATGGTTGAAACCCACATACCTCAACTTTGGAGATTTCCTTGATGAAGATTTGATCGATAATTTGAAGCTTGAACGAAATCCTTGAGATCTGGAATGATATTGGGACACTAGAATTTGGGTGAAATATTTGTCTAAGTGTTTGAGAGGATTTTGGGAAATGTCTCGTATGATATGATATTGAAAAATGACTAAGTACAAGTATTTTTACGTATAGGAAGGCTTAGGCCCAAGACCCCAAAACCTTCGGCTGAAATAAGAAAACTGGCAACAAAATACATTACTCCGTGGCTCCGTCGCGGAGCAAACATGCACCCTCTCTGGAAATGAAATTTTTGCGAAATTCATTTCTCGCTACGTGTCCTCTACAATTTGGGTTATACGCATTTCCCACACAATTTTGCCTGCTGAACAAGAATACGAAGTCATGTTTTTTATGCATGCACGAATTTCGAGATATGAGGAAATTACAATTATGGGCATTTCTGAGGCACATTTTCGGACACTTTTTTGGGGGGCATTTCAACATCTCCCCCTTAAGAATATTCATCCCCGAATGTCAAAGAAGCATACATAAGAAGAGTAATCATGAAGGAATCATCCCCAATAAGAATGAAACAATGCATTTAAACATTACTTTCAAAAATCTCAACATTAGTTTCAAAATCACCGTGAACTTGTCAACATAAACATGAATGCATGCAAATGACATAAGGGCCGATACATAAGACTTGAAATCACATAGAAGACTTGAATTAGTACCTTAGGCTTGAGTGGACTGGAAGAGATAGGGGTATCACTTTTTCATGTCCGCCTCGGCTTCCCATGTAGCATTCTCAAGTTGTTGGTTTTTCCAAAGAACCTTGATGGAAGCAACATCCTTGTTCCTCAACCCCATTACTTGTCTATCCAAAATTTCAACGGGGACCTCTTCATAAGTGAAATTCTCTTCAATAACATCTACAACATCAAGAGGTATAATAGAACTTGGGTCGCCCACACACTTCCTCAACATAGACACATGGTAGACTGGATGAACCATATTCATATTGTTGGGCAACTCCAAATCATAGGCCACCTTACCAATCCTCCTCAACACTCTATATGGACCCACAAATCTTAGACTCAATTTACCATTTTTACCGAAACGAACCACACCCTTCATGGGTGAGACCTTCAAATAGCCTAATCACCAACCTTAAATTCAAGCTCCCTTCTCCTCACATTAACATAGGCTTTTGTCGACATTGGGTTGTTTTCAACCTCTACCTTATCAACCGCACCTTGTCCATGGCGTCCATAACCAAATCCAGGCCTAAAAACGGCATCTCCCCAACCTCCAACCATTCGACTGGGGACCTACAATGTCTACCATAGAGAGCCTCAAAAGGAATCATACCAATGCTATAATGATAGTCATTGTTGTAAGCAAACTCAATAAGTGGAAGATGAGCACCAGAACAACCCTTAAACTCCAAAACACAAGCTCTTACCATATCCTCAAGAGTTTGGATAATTCTTTCGGCTTGGCCATCCGTTTGACGGTGAAAGGCCATACGAAGCTTTACCTTGGTACCAAGACCTCTTTGAAGGACCTCCAAAAGTGAGAAGTGAATTGAGCACTACAATCCGATATGATAGACAAAGGCACCCAATGCAATCTAGATAACTCATGAATATACAATCTACCATAATCTTCAGCACCATAAGTAGTCTTAACAGGTAGAAATGAGCCGACTTTTCCATTCAATCAACCACTACCCAAATAGAATCAAAACCCTTTCTAGTCTTAAGCAATCTAACCATGAAATTATGTTAATTTCCTCCCACTTCCAAGTAGGGATCTCTATATCTTGGGCTAGGACACCTGGCCTTTGATGCTCGGCTTTAACTTGTTGGCAATTATGGAAACTGGATACAAACCTAGCAATGTCTTTCTTCATACCTCCCCACCAATACACCTCTCTCAAATCTCTATACATCTTTCTAGATCCGGGGTAAATAGAATAGGAAGAATTATGAGCCTCATCCAAAATCTTCTCTTTCAAGTCATCCACACTAGGAACACACAACCTTTCTCGGAACCTAAGGGCACCATCTCCCCCTTGGAAGAAAACCTCCACCTTGCTATCTCTCACCAAGCCCTTCAATTCTAACAAGGTGGAGTCAAGATCTTGCTTTGCCTTTACCTCCTCAATCAATGAAGATTTTGAGCCATCAACAACCACAATACCACCATTATCAACCTCCTCCAACCTAACTGCCAATCTAGCCAACTGATGAACCTCCTTAGCCACTTTTTTGCCCTACCATCAATATGTGCTAGGTTACCCATAGATACCCTACTCAGAGCATTGGCCACAACTTTAGCCTTACCAGGGCTGATACTGCACTCATATCATAATCCTTAAGAAGTTCTAACCACCTTCTTTGTCTCAAGTTGAGATCTTTTTGGGTGAAAACATATTGGAGACTCTTATGAGCGGTGAACACATCAACATGAACCCCATATAAGTAATGACGCCAAATTTTTAAAACAAATACCACGGGCGACCAATTAAAAATCATGGGTAGGATAATTCTTTTCATGCATCTTAAGTTGCTAGAGGCATAAACTATTACCTGACCATTTTGCATCAAAAAACAACTCAAACCAATTCATAAGGCATCACAACACACAACAAACCCCTCTAACCCTTCAAGTAGAGACAAGATGAGCGAAGACAAGCTTATCCTTCAAAGTTTGGAAACCCTTTTCACACTCATCGGTCCACACAAAACTTTGTCTTTTTGGGGGTCAACTTAGTCATAAGAGAAGCAATAGAAGAGAACTTATCCACAAACCTCTGGCAATAACCCGCTAAACCCAAAAAACTTCTATTGTCCGATGGAGTCAAAGGTCTAGGCCAATTCTAATTGCCTCTGTCTTCTTAGGACCCACCTTACTACCATCACCCGACACCACATGACCTAGGAAGGCAACCTCTTTCAACCAAAATTTAAACTTCTCATATTTGGCATACAACTTCTCCTCCCTCAAGATTTGTAATACCACCCTCAAGTGATCCACATGCTCCCCCTTGCTATGGGAATAGATCAACATATCATAAATAAATACACACAATCAAATCAAGGTAGGATTTATAGACACTATTCATAAGATATGAAGATAGCCGGTACATTGGTCAACCCGAAAGACATAATCACAAATTCATAGTGTCCATATCTAGACAAGAAGGCCATCTTGGGAATGTCACACTCTTTCATTTTCACTTGGTGATACCCGGATCGAAGATCAATCTTAGAGAAGTAGCTGGCCCCTTGAAGGTGGTCAAAAAGATCATCAATCCTTGGTAGAGGGTACTTATTCTTGATGGTGACTCTATTAAGTTACTGGTAATCAATACACATTCTAAGATGTCACGACCCGACCCCGGGGCCGTGACTAGTGCCAATTAGGCACCATTACAGATACGAAAGCACAAATTACTACAA
>JAPFFP010105734.1:0-19200 GCA_026153255.1 Solanum medicagineum
GGTTAGGCTGCGTACATCCGACCTCCCCTCACCCTGCAATGAGCGGGAGCCTTTTGAGGCACTGGGGTATGTTGATGCGCATGTCTATAGAGATAGCTAAAACATCAATTGGCAAGCACAACATTGTCCAACTTTGAAATGTAGTTGAAACACCTAAATCATGAAAATGTTTGTTTTTAATCCTACCAAACCTACAATCAACATCATTGTTGTTTTAGTTTGTCACTAACGATACTAGCGAATGTAACAGAACTCACTAGCAGCTATTCAAATTTTAAATATGTTCATTAAATGTATATAAAATTAAAATTTATGACCAAATTATTAACATTTGAGATTATTAACCTATTATGATCAGAAGTCATAAAATTTAAATTCTGAATGTAATTTGGTTGGACTCATGATTTTGATTTGTCACGAAGTGTCATGAATGGTGTGTATTTTAATACAATGAGTTTATTAATATTATATAAAGGTCAAGAAATTCAAATTGTATCTAAATTTTTCTATCATTACAATTTTTATTACTTAATTTTAATAGCATACATACAAATGGAAAGAGGCTATTAATTAAAGAAAATAATAATATCTCATGTCCAGTGGAGGAACCAGAATTCTCATTGGATAGTTGAAGAAGTTGACACATAAACTTACAAAGCAGGTTCAACATTTATTATATATACATAAAAAATTATTTTTGTCATATATAAATAATATAATTTTCTGTCGAAAGAGGTTTAGATAAACCTCCTAACAAATAGATGGCTCCGCACCTACTCATGCCCATGAGATTAAACCGCCAAAAGTTGTGGTGAAGCAATAATCAATAATATTTTTTTATTTATTAATTAGAAATTTCAAATTCAAATTTTAAATATAGAATCATCTTTAACGGGAGTTCTTCCCCCCCCCCACCCCACAAAACCTTTTATGCAAATGCCTATTAAAGTTCCCTTATTCAAAATCATTATTTTCAACTTTTCTTATGGAGGCAAAGATATAAGGTCAATTTCAATATTCTTTTGTTATTGTAGGACCAATATGTGTGCATTAGTTATTCGTATCTCTTGTTTTCACATGTTATCCAGAAAATTGTGGTTTTCTTTTAATATATAAATTTGAAAATTAATTAATCTTCTATTATATAATTTGTTTCTAAGATATACATATTTTATTATTTTATCTTCTCCATTTTATATTAATTAACATGATCATGTGCAGCCTACGTGTATACCTCTTAAATGAAAGGAGTTATTTTGTGCTATCTAGGTTCGACAAAGTCTTTGCATCAATATATTGTTTGAATATATTTAAATATCTTTTATATTTGATTAGTCATAATAATTTTTCTTTTTCAAGAAAACAAGTTCTACAAACAACACATTATCCTTTTTCGACCTCCACCTTCATAGTATTTGTCCATATTATATATAAATATTTTTGAAATAATACTTTTCACATATTCGTTAAACACCAAAAAATAAGAAAAATTCACATAGATATTCTTTACTAAGAAAATATTTACCACTTACAGCAATAAAAGAAATTTGCTAAATACTTATAATACAATTTTAATACTTATTATAGATAACTATTTTTAAACACATATACAATACAAGTTTTATGGTGGATAATACATTCATCACACTTTTTAATACACTTTAGAATACATTGTGTCAATTTCTTATCAAATAATCCAACATAATTTAAAATACTTATAATAAATTTATATTGCATACATAATTCACTTTTAATACAAGTGCATATTTATCATAATATTGTTATGTATTGCTATAAATAATACTCCCTCTGTCCCATATTAACTGAATTTCTAAAATAATGCACACAGATTAAGAAATATATTTTAAGACAAAATTTTAATCAAATTTTCCACTACTACCCTTTTGTTTATTCTTAAGTCATTGGTTAGAAAAGATTTAAAATATGACTAGTAAATTAATAATGGTACTAGAAGTTAAGGATGCCTCTTAGAATTCTAACATCTGTTTTTTCCAATAAACATACATTAATTTTTTGATTTTACGTAAATTTTAAATTGCTCTATTTTTCTACTAATTATTTGTACATGGAACCAAAATTTTCAAATGAAAATTTCAATACAACATATACTCCTCAAAATTCAATAATAAAAAAATTTCACTTTAAAACTTTCAAAAATTTAGAAGGAACCAAAATTCTAATATATCGAAACTAAAAAAAATGAATTTTATAGAAATATAAATAACCCTTTATGGAAAATATAGACTCATAAAGATAATTAAATATGAATCATAAATGACTTTGTAAAGAGTGTAGTTTAATTTTTTTAACAAAGTTTAATTTTATTAAAGGGAAGGGTAATATTGGAAAAGATTTCAAACATCTATCTTGAAATTTGAACAATTCAAATAATTTGAACACTAAAAAAAGGCTCTAAAAATTCAGTTATATTGAGACGGAGGGAGTATTACTAATTAAGTTCTCAGTTGCGCCTTTTACTGGAACTAGGGGTTCTCATCCGCAGCTTCTCTAGCCTCGCCTCATCATCCCCTTCCCCCAACCCCCCAAAAGCAGTTTTAATCTCTTCTTCCCAACATGGCCGTCGGCAAGAACAAGAGGATTTCCATCGCAAGATGTTCCTTTTAGTTAAACATAAAACATTTTTGTTTGGTTTTACAGAGAGAACAAAAAAAGAGGAAGAAGAAGAAGAGGGATAGGAAGAGAGTTGGTTTCACGTCTGTGGGGTTTCCTCTGTGTTGTTTTTGAAGAGATTTCTTTCAGATCAGAAGCTCAAAGGGTCACAAAGGACAACCTCGTAAGGATTTATTTTCTTCTGATCTGCATGCTTTGGAATCCCCATTCTTTTCTTTTTCTTCTATATTTGTGGGGTTGTTTTAGTTTAGCTTCTCAGGCACAAGACTTAACCTTTTTGGTAATTTTATTGTTGTTGTTTGCTGTGTTCATCTTTCGTGGTTTCTCTTTGTGTTGGCCTGTGTTTGAACCTTATCTGGGTGTTTGAATTTTGTGGCAAAGATTGAATTTTTATGCTCAAAATCTTGGACAATGGAAGTGGGGTTTGAGTACGAAGGATTTTTGGGTGATTATCTTCCTTTCTGAGCTACTTTTGTTTCTGGGTTTGAGAATTTGGTTCCTTTTCTTTTTTCTTCTTCCGAGTGTTTGAGCTGTGAGAATTTTGCCTTTATGCCTGTATGTTAATGGGTTTCGTTTCTTTTTCTTCCTTTTTTTTTCTTTTGCACAAGAGTTTGAAGTTTGTTTTCTGTTATTATTTGTGCATTTTGGTGCATATGCTGGAGGCAGTGAGGGTACTGGATTGGGTTGATTCCTTTTCTCTCATTTCTCCTTTCAATTTATCAGGTTTTCAAGGGTTGGCTATGCTTGTGTGTGTTTACTGAAGGGATTGTTTAAGCTGTGTTTCTGTTGGTTAGAAAATTGAAACTTATTTTTTTTCCCCAAAAATTTTCACAAGTCTGATGGATTTCAACATTTGGGTTCTGCACATTAGAAGGCTTCAACACAAGAACTCAGTACAAACCAGAGGGTGGTGTAGGAAGCGGAATGAACTTATGATTGTGTACGATTACATGCCTAATGGGAGTTTGAATAAATGGATATTTGATAAATCGGAGAAGGTTATGAATTGGATAGACCGGAGGAGGGTCCTATCTGATGTTGCCAAGGGGTTGAACCATAAGCATCACGGCTGGGAACAAGTAGTTGTACATAGAGATATTAAATCTAGCAATGTTTTGTAAGATAGTGAAATGACAGGAGGGTTGGGTGATTTTGGGGTAGCAAAGTTATTATACCCACGGTGGTATCCACAATACTGCGAGGGTAGTAGGTACATTAGGTTACTTGGCACTTGAATTTCCCAAAAAAGAAACTATGTTATGCAGTCCAGCAGTGATTCTTTTCGTCAATTTTAGCTGCCCAACAATCTTATCATAGTTTAATTTACTTGAATTTTAGATAGTTGGCTGATATTTTGAATGTTACTTTCTTATTCTTGTGCTCTTTTACAAAAACTGTGCTATTTTCTATTTTGATGTTTAGCCATACTCCATTTTGGAAGTTGGGAAGAGTGGATGAGGTTCACTATTTACTGTTCACATTGTTTGCTCATTTGCGTAGGGAACATGTTTAGTTCACCAGTTAAACATTTTCTTAATTGTTTTGCCTACGTTTCTAATTCTTGATCAAATCAGTTTAGGCTTTTCAGCTATTTTGAAGGTTGGCAAAATTAAAAGAAAGAAGAATGCGTGGAATGAGTTGATATATTCTGTTTATTGGTGATCAATTGATCAAGATATCAAACTCAATTTAGATTTTGGAGTTAATCTAGCATTCATCAAATGATGTTTTCCATTGTATTAGTTGTTATTGCGTATTGAACAAATTATGTTTCCTTTTGCTTATACATTCTTATCCTTATTTCAATATGTAAATATAAAGTTATTACTGATTTTTGTTAATTTCCATTGAATTGTCAAATGTTCAACTGTTCTTGTTTATATGGGATGAAACAACTAACTTGCAGTGTTGGGCCCGTGCTAGCACGGGCGCTCCTATACTAGTAACTAGTATAAGCAGAAGTAAGGGGGGGAAAACACAACCTAAAATAAATAAACCTAAGCTTATAATGTCTCAATTGACATTTTGAAAAATCTTCTCACTTAATTAACAGCAAAAATCTTCCAGTGAAGGAGAGTTGCGAGTATGACGACCCGTATTGCTCCGGGTGTGGGAGCAAATCTTCTCGGCCAACACTCGGCGGAGCGCAACCAAGATGCCACCGCCTATGTCGGCAACCTCGACCCTCAGGTATCTTTCTAATACTCCTAGGGTTTTACTTTCTCGATGTTTCTGTTATCTGAATCGTAGTAGTAGTAGTTAAATTGACAAAAGCTTCTCGAAAGACGAGAAACAGAGTTGAATACTTGGTTTATGCTCTACTAGAATCAATTTTATTAATTTTCAAATCTAAGATGAAGTAGATTAATTCAACATTTCAAATTTAAAATTAGATGTTAGAAAATTGTATGAAAAATATTATAATTTGTAGTACTTTTAATATTAATATGATAGGAGAAATAATACATGTTAAAATGTTGGTCAAAATCCATCTAGTTTGACTCTTGAGAAGTGAAATGCTTTTTGTCCCAATTCATGTTCATCTTGCTAAAATTTGAATGGATTAGTTGCTTTTTTTTTCCCCTTTTATATGCTAATGGATTAGGAAATTTTTGTTCCAGTTTGATATGGCTAATAGATAAGGAAATTTTTGTTGTAGTTTGATAAACCTGGGTACAACTAACTTCCATCTGTAAATCGAACATTTGTGTTGGTGTCAATGTATGAGAAAAGTGCGAGGGTAATTGGATAGAAATTGGTTGATTATTTCTTGACTAGCTCCTCAACAACAACGTTCAACCACCTCTTTATTAGTTGAGGTTCTTGTAAGCTAGCCTAGACACCATGATTATCAAAAACAAAAGTTGCAATGTCAACCATTTTAACATCCATTTTGAAGCCTTTGTACAGCTCCAATTTCATATGTCAATACTTACATGATTAATGTTACATTTATGAATTTTCATGGAACCACAATGTTTGTATTCCCAAGATAGAATAATTTAATGCATCGTTACCTAGATATAGACACTATAAAATGTTTATTCTCCAGATGTTTGTATAGCAACACTATATTTTTGGATTAAGTTTATACCTAATACTATGTCCCCATCACAATCTGGTAATGAATGTTTTCCTCTCCCTTGTTACTAGTTCTTCTCAGCAGTGTTGTGAAAAGCGCTCGCTTCATTGCTTAAAGCGCGCTTAAAAGTGAAGCGCAAGTCTGGCGCTTATACTGGTTGAAGCGAGTAGCATTGGGAAAAGCACATGCTTCTACTATTGAAGCGTGAAGCACGCTTCTTTTTGAAGCTACAGAAGACTCGCTTAAGCGCAGGGTAGGTTTTTTTTTTTGAAATAGTTAAGACTTTAAATTGGCCAAATACTTTTACACTGCTGCGATCGTGAACTGCGACTGCCGGTCCTTCTCCTCCTCCTCCTCTTCTTCCTCTTCTCTTCCTCTCAGTTCTTTTTCTGTTTCTCTGCGTCCTCTTCTGCTGGATTTTCCTTTTTTCAGTTCTTTTCAGTTTCTCTGCGCTTCTATTTATATTTTATAGTGTGTATTATGCTATGTTTTACTTTATTTTTTAAAAATTTGCTGCTATGTTTTCTTTTTTAAAAAAGAATTAGTGTGTATTTTTTTGTTCAGTGACTGAAATCACTGCTGATTTTGGCTTTTTGCTTGTAGTAAATTGTATTTTATCTGCATATTTAATATTTTTTATTTTTATACTAAAAGCACTTTATTTGGAAGAGGCGTGCGCTTCACGCTTCTCGCTTCTGTGAAGCGAGCCCTCGTTGCTTTTTTCCGCTTCTCGCTTCTCAAAACACTGCTTCTCAGCAACAACAGAGTTTTTCTTCAACCCAAGTCGTCTTAGAATTGTGAAATGAAAATGAAAGCAGATAAACTGCATTCTTAATACCAAAAGGATATTCTATCTCAGTTATGGATCTGCTGTGGTGTTCGGCATTTTGTATAGAACAAGAAGTTTGAGTACAATTGTATGTTTGACATGTATGTTAATCCTAATGTCATAGTATATGTGTGTGTGCATATCTGTTTGGTGAGGATTAATGTCTTTACTCCTGTGTGTATATGTGCATGTGTCTCAACGTGTTTATGAAGATATTGGATGTTAACATCTTTATAAACTTCCCCCCATTGGCTATCATTACTACCTCTACAGTTTGCTCGCTGTTTTTTTAAACCCTTTGCAATTAATTAACACACTATATTTGGTGCTGTTGAACCCCTTCACTAACTCCTCTCTCCTGATTCCCCCCTATTTCTTGTTGCTTTCTGGGTTGAAGTAACTCAGAAAATTGAGATTTTTGTTGGGTTCAGGTTAATGATTCTTTTTTTTTGATTGGTAGATTACTGAAGAGTTGTTGTGGGAGTTGTTTGTTCAAGCAGGTCCAGTAGGTATGTCTCAATTTTTCACTGAACAGCTGGCCGCTTTAACATCGTCTTTGTTTTAAAAATTTTCATCAGCATCCTAAAAGCCTTTTTTAAATTTTATGGAAATTTAGATTCTTTTAGATCTCACTTGTTCACCATATAATTCTATATGTGCTGCAGTGAATGTTTATGTCCCCAAGGACAGAGTTACTAATGCTCATCAAGGATATGGTTTTGTGGAATTCCGAAGTGAAGAAGATGCTGACTATGTAAGTGTTGGTTGTGTTTCTTTACTATTTTTACTCGTTGAGGTCTTGTTATCTGATAGTCCCTTTGTCCCATTTTATGTGGCACTCTTTGACTTGGCACGATGTTTAAGAAAAAAGGAAGGATTTTGAAACTTGTAGCCTAAAATAATTCTTAGATATTTTTGTGGCTGAGAATCATTTTATTAAGGGTAAAAAGAGGAATTTAAAAGTTAAATTGTTTCTAATTACAATAAGGTGACATTCTTTTTGTAGCTGACTAAAAAGGAAAGGGTGCCATTTGAAATGGGATAGGGGGGAGTATATTTTTTTGCCATGGATTTAGTTTTTATATTCTTGCTCTCTCTCTAAAGCATTACCGATGCAGGCAATAAAGGTACTGAATATGATTAAACTTTATGGGAAACCAATACGAGTGAATAAGGTAATGCTATGCCATTGATGCGTCTGCCTTGCTATAATGTTTTTTCCTACATATATCACATTTTAATCTAATAATTTATTCTGTTACAGGCATCACAAGATAAAAAGAGTGTTGATGTTGGTGCCAATTTGTTTGTTGGGAACCTTGATCCTGTAAGCAATAAATATCTTTGATACTGTAGTATTTTACAAACTCTTGTACTATTCTCATTTAAATGCATCTGGATGTGAACATTGGACAAGAACTTTTATTTAGGTGTATGGAATCTTCTGCATATAATCAATTTGTACAGCACTTTTGCTAAAAAAATTCGTTTCTTTTTATATGCAGGATGTAGATGAGAAGCTTCTATACGACACTTTTAGTGCTTTTGGAGTAGTTGTTTCAAATCCAAAGGTTAGAGTTACTCCCCTTATACTTTCATGTGATTGATGATTCTTCATTTTGCTGCTTTTCAAGATGCCCGTCTCGACGTCCTACTTAGTATAGAAAATAGGGTTCATTCTGTGTTGATCAATTCTTGCCTATTTTGTAGCCATACTTCAGATTATGTTATTACATTCTAGCAATCTGCTGGTGTGTATTGTATTCGTACATCCTCTAACAAACATCTAGCCCGTTTAAGTAGATTCCTCCAGTAGTGCAGTCCGATTAAGTTGAATATTGAACCTTTTTGTTCGTTTAATAATTAATACAGATCGTTAGGATCATTCGTCCCAAAACACAAAGCACTAGCGGATCATCAAAAAACTGTAGGTGGTTCCCTTTTACACCACCTTGCCTTGCCATCCTAGCTCTGCATCACTTGATACAACCCCTCATTACTTTGTTGTCCAGCATATTAGTAAGTGCTACTGGTATCAATATTGATATGATGAATATGCATCTAATATTTGTCTTCTTTCCATAAAGCATTTTAGATGTTGATCCATTGCATCTGGTACCTTGCTACAAAGACCTTGCTAGTCTGGTCGAAAGCATGTTAACAAATATCGTTTGTTTCCCATTTGACCTATTTATATGAAGTCTTTGGTTTTTAATGTCCTTTGGGATAAGTGCAATCAAAAAGGGATTGAAACTTCTAAATACTTCACTGTGTTCTAGCATTTGTGAAACAATAGGCATTTTGAAGCCATCAAGATAGAGTCTTTTTCTCTCGCACAGATTTCAAATGCCTCCCAGACATGCTAGTTAACTCCGTCTCTAGCAGATTCCCATATTTCTTCTTGCTCTTAAAACTTCCCGAATGCTCGGTGAAATCAGGTAAAACTTCATCCTTCTCCTGAATGGCTGGCAGCTCATTGTCTCCTCCCCCACCATCACAGCTCTTTATCTTTTTTGTATATTTTTCCAACCCCAAGTAATTTGGGACTCAGGTGTAGTTGATTGGTTCGTTGCTTGTGTCTTCTTCCCCACAATAACGACAGATCTGACCAGTTGACAGACTAAGTGGGTGTTTGGATTGGCTTATTTTTTGGCTTTTGGTTTTTAAGCACCTTGTAAATTTTGGAAGTGTTTGGGTAACAAAAAAAAGTGCTGCTAAAAAACTACCTAAAGAAAAGCGAAAAGCCAAAAGTAGGGGGTCCTGACTTGTGGCTTTTGGCTTTTAACTTAAAGGCTACATAATAAAAGCCAATCCAAACACCCCCCAAGTAACTCTGCACTTCTTGAATTTTTGACAGGATAAATGAATCTCTATAATGGATGTGTGTGTGAGGCGGAAACTGCGCTAGTGATTCATGTTAACACGTTTTTTTTACCTGAAGTAATAAATTTCATTTAAGGGCTGGCAAAATTTGCTGGTATACAAGAAGTATATCCAAAATAAGTGGGAAACCTCACAAAGAGATCATGTTAACATGCTAGATCAGCTTGAATGACAAACTATACATGCATTTTTTTTTAATAAGTACAAAGCATACATTAGAAAACCTTACAAAGCGACCATGTTAACATGCTATATCAGCTTTAGTGACAAACTATGCATGTATTGTTTTTTTTTAATAAGTTACAAGGCATACATTTACTAGGATCACATACTTTGCTTGCCATTTATAGGTGATCTTCATTGTTATATTCTGATGTATTATTTTCCTTCCAGATAATGAGAGACCCTGAGACAGGGAACTCCCGCGGTTTTGGCTTCATCAGTTATGATTCATTTGACGCCTCTGATGCAGCAATTGAGGTAAACTTTCTATTTACTTCTTTGCTTCCCAACCATAACTTGTACAGATACATGCTGTGATGCTGTTTACAAGTCCAGAAAAGTTCAAATCCAAGTATTAGCTGTTGTTTGACTTGGAGCCTGTGCTGTGTGTGGAAATCTATCATATTTGAAGTCTAGCTCATAATTAAGATACATTTCTCATCAGACTTGAGAGAATAAGCTATTTGTATGATATGGAGGTTATGTTGTGTTACAACTGGAGTGTGTCCCTGTTCTGCGTGTACTATTATTTTATCTGGTTTAATACAATCACAACGTTGGCTCTTTCTTTCAATGTCTGAATGACGAGTCAAATGGTTAATCACTTGACTACAATAGTCAAATGGTAAAGTAGTTGATGCAATCGATTGTTCTATACGGTTTTAGACTGTCTCCACCTTGATAATAGAAGCGTTCGATTTAGAAACCTTTTGGAGCAAAATATCTGTGTCTTACTTGGTATAGTAGATGGAAGCTTGGGTTTCTTTAAAAATTGTGTAATTTAACAATCAGATATAATGGGAAGTTGTACCCGTAGATGTATAGTTAGACTTGCATGTATGGTATGTTATTATGGATCAGTTGTGACTATGGATTTTCTCTCTATAGTGATTAATACTTCGAAAATATACATGATTCCTTTGCCCCTCTATCCTTTAGCCTCAGAGTTTGTGCATGCGCTTTAAGGTCTTTGGATAATAGTAGTGTCTTCAGGACAAAATAGCTGTAGTTTTACCTTGAAAATTGGCATGCAGTTTAAGAATATAAAGAAGTTTAAATCTTGTTGTCTTATACTAATGATTTGTGTAATGCATCAAAATCTTAAATATGCCTTTTAGGATATCAGTTGTGAAATTTCACTTGGTATAGAAATTGACATTCTTTTTGAAACAAAGTAAAAGAGAAAGTAATGCAAATAAATTGAAACGGGGGAGTACGCCAGTACAGTATTCTTGGATCAAGTTCTACATGTCCTTAATTCTTTACATCTTTCCTTTTTCCTTTCCTTCAGCCCTTGCTCCTTTGCCTCAGAGTTCTCATATATGCGTCGAAGATCCTAGGATTATAGTTTGACCTTTCATCTGAGGGACAACAACAAAAAGAAGAGGTTCTCATCTACATTGGGCAGTCTTGAGTTTAAATATGTTGAGGGCTTAGGAAGGCCATGTTTCGGATGGTTGAGGTGGAACAAAAATGAAAACATTGGAAACATTAGTGTGCAGGATGCAATATGAGTAATAGCATAGAACCTATGTTGCTCGGTGTCTTCAAAAATGCCGAAGGTGCCGATCGGATTTTCCAAAAGTAGTGTATATTTGGAGAATCGACATGGGTGCGGCATCACGGAAGTGAAGTGTAACTGCAAGTTAGCATAGAACATAGGATCTGCAATCAATTCCTGACAGGGACCGAACATTGGCAAACAGCAAAAGCATATATTGTGAATCATTCTGATATGCATATGTTGGACAGCCTGGTTAGAATTCATAGATGTTTTGAAGACAGTATTATCTGTTTCTTTTGTGGAGTTCAAACTTTTGCAGAATTTGTTTTGTGGTGCAAGTATCTCGCTGTATATGGTGTGAGCAACTGATGGACTTCCTAGGTTCCGTACATTTTTGAAGGATTGGGATCCAAATTGTGCAACCTTACAAGGCACCCTCTGAGTGCTATGACAGGCTGATAGCTATGTCACTTACAAAAAATAGTAGCGTGTTGGATGCATCTTCCAAGCATTGAAAATCTTGTCTAAGACAAGTTTAAGTGGTCAATTTAATGATTTGAACTGTTTATTCCAATGCATAATTTGTAACCTAATCTAATTGGCACCGCAAGGGGTTGTAAAAATGAGCCCAATATAGGTAACCTGCCCAATGGGTTGGGCTTTCGATTATTTGAATTGGGTTCAAATTTAATCTCTACCCATTCAAGTCTTAACCCATTCTTCTGCCCAATGGGTTGGGCTTTTGATTATTTGAATTGGGTTCAAATTCATTCTCTACCCGTTTAAGTCTTAACCCATTTTTAAAGAAGCTTCACTTGAGCCCAATTTAATCTCCAACTTCAACCCATTTTAAGGCTCTTTAATTTGCAATGGTGTGATATATGTTTTCATATGAAAGGTATGAATTACTATCTATTTGTAACTTTTTATTTTTATTTTCTTGAGTTGAAATTCAAATTTTAGTTTTAAAAGGTAAGTAATAATATGTTAAAATTATTGGGATCAAGTGGGTCAAATTGGACGGTCATGATCCAACCCAAAATTTAGCCCATTTGAGTCAAAAGTAAATTTGGGTAGGTCATAACCAAGCCGGTTTCTATTTCAACCCATTCTAGTACCCCCAATTTCAACCCAACCCACACACTTGACATCCCCTAGGCACCGTTAAACTAGCTTCCTGAAATCTTGTTAAAATGAAGACCTTGCTATTAGTAAAGATACAGATTTTCCTAGTGGTTTCCTTGAGTTCAAATTTTGCATGTTCATCTGAAATTTACTAGTTTACATGTTTGGAGAACTCCCTGGATTTTGAATGTACTGTTTCTTTTGAGGTTACAAATCCTCTATCCATGTTGGATGCTTTCTATTTGATGAATCTGAACAATGACTTTGGACTTGGCATTTCTGCAGGCAATGAATGGTCAATATCTTTGCAACCGCCAAATTACAGTGTCCTATGCCTACAAGAAAGATACAAAAGGGGAGCGTCATGGCACCCCTGCTGGTAAGAATTTATGTTCATGTTCATGAAATGAAGCTGAGAATGCTAGGATGTGGATACTTGTCTTTTAATCGAGATTGTTGAACTCTATTATGCCTATGATCACAATTTGGATATGTAAGTTGAATTTTAAGTGGTGATTTGGGACCAAGTCTTAAAGAGGACAGCTAGTATTTTGAAATTCTTCAAAGTGGGTAACAAAGGCAACGAGTGAGGTGGTTTATTAAAATGCGTGAGTTGCTATTATGCGTCTTCTCTGTGTTTTGAATTTCAGTTACTTTACTGTCTTTTTGAATTGTGTAATCATTACTTTGTCAACACACTTTGTGGCAATTCTGATTTGCTGTGGATAATATGCAGAGAGGGTTTTAGCTTCTAGTAATCCGGGTACCCAGAAAAACAGGCCTCACACCATGTTTGCAAGTGGACCCCCAACACTTCCGGGTGCTCCACAAGCCAATGGTGCGGTTGGTGCTCCTGTTCCCCCACGGCCTTTTGCAAATGCTCCTATGCCTCCAGCTCCTGTTCCAGCAATCCAGCCACCACCTATGCAGCCTAATGTCTACCCACCAATGCAGATACCTCCACCACAAGCTTGGCAGGGACAGCCTATGCAACCAGGTGCAGCTGGCATTCCGCAGCAGCAAATGCAATTCAGAGGAATGCCACCTCCACCTCCCCCACAGATGGCTCCACCTCTGAATAGGCCCCCTCCACCACCAGCTGCAATGGGTGGGGGGAATGTTTGGCGGCCGCCACCACCACCTCAGCACTTTAATGCTGGTCACCATGCTATGCCCCATATGTCAATGCAGCCACCCCCTCCACCTCCTGCCCCCAGTTAAAAATTTGATGTATTAATTTATGGGAAAACATGTTTTTAAACTAGTGCATACACTATAGAAAACTGCAACGTTGAGATCTTAAACTTCTAGTCGAGGATTGGTTTGATCTGGAACTAACTTCGAGTTGTGAAAACTACTTTCGAGTATTTACAGGTTATGCATGGTTTCAAGCAAGTGTTTTCATGTTTAAAGTTATTATATAGAAATAAAGATATGTTTATGTAAGAGAGATTTGAGCGTCAGGTCTTTTTCTCAATTTTCAATGATCCATGCTTTTTTTTCTTTTTAGCATTTAAGGGTTTTTCAATAAGAATTAGGAAATTTTTTCAATTTTTTGTATGTATTAGTCAATTAAAATTTTGGTGAATTATTTTCAGACACTTCTATTTTTTTCAAAAAACCTTCGTATGATCCTCCGTAATGACAAGGGAAAACTGTGTGTAACCTCAGCGTGATCCACAAACCAACAATTCAAGTCATACAAGAAAAAAAAAAAGCTCCAAAGATTATGGAAAGATGCGATTTCCTTGGCTGACAAGATACCCTACTTGTTGATTTTTATGTGTGTATCTTCTGGGAATTTTTTGGATATCTTATGGAAAATATTTCATCACAAATACTTTTGTTAGGAAATTCTCCGTAGCTTGAGACGAGTTAAAGATATAAGGTGCTACACTCATATTTTTCTAATAGAGTTCACTATGGTCAATTCATTCATAAGAACACTCTATACTACTATTTCCAACAACTTTTTGTAAGAGATTATAGAGCAATAGTGCAACGAAATAGTAGATTGATATACCTCTAGTCATTGTTAGCGATGTACTCAGAATCATCGGCGTTTATTTTTC
The DNA here is from genome assembly GCA_026153255.1 of Solanum medicagineum. Lineage (NCBI taxonomy): Eukaryota > Viridiplantae > Streptophyta > Magnoliopsida > Solanales > Solanaceae > Solanum > Solanum medicagineum. Next base: position 14,370 of record JAPFFP010105734.1, read on the forward strand.
ATCTTCATATAAATCTTCTAAGCACTAAAATCTCACTCAAGATGGTGTGGAGTTTAGAAGGAGAATTTGTGCTTAAGGACCTTTAACCAAATATGTCTATTTATAACTGTTCTACCATCCAGAACAATAAAGAAAAGTTAGTAGTTATCATTGGTAGGAAATAAGTGGGAGTAATGGATGTAGTTATAAGTTGTAACTTCCATGAACAATGAATGTAGTTTTGACTTCCATGAAAGTTACAAACCATATTCACGGAAGTTACAGACGTTACAGACCACATCCATGGAATGTTGTGGCCACATCCATGAAAGTAATGGCCAATATTCCAACACATTTGTCTCATTTCGAGTGGTTTAGGATCGGTTGCATCGATTGGAGATGGAGTAGATTAAGAGAGAACAAATATGCTCTATACTTAATTAATGTCACAGCTTGGCGAGCTAGAACCTGAAACATCCGTTGCACCAGATCCTTCACACGATAATATATCGTATGAACAGTAACGACGATTTAGCAAAATACTCAAATCAGACATCCAAACAAAAGCTTTTGATGCATTGAAACCAAAAGTGGACTCAAAATGAGCAGATCATAAGTTTCAAAACAATAAATCCAAGTCAAGAACTAAACAAAAATGTAACACCAAACAGTAGTTTCAAATGAAACAACAAAAACACACTAGCAATCCAAATTATACCAAACAAAATAGTCTCCAAAAACATAAAAGATGCAATCCTGAGTTGCGCAGACTCTTCACTTTCAATGCTGCATCCGTGTCAAATTCTCCAAAAATAGACTAATTTTGAAAAATCTGATACGCACTTGTTGATAAGAATCCGAGCATCATAGCTTGAGTCTCAATAGCATTGGATCATCACATTGATGATTCATCAGAATGATTTTCTATTCCTGTAAACTGGATGCTTGATGTCCCTGCCACCTGTATATGTAAGTTTAAGGTAAAATAATTATGGGTACGATGAAAAATATTTTCTTCAAATAAAGCCAGTATTAAGTTTTTTAAAAAGTAATTATTGCATCTAACATGAATATATAATACAAGAAAAAATAATTTTTAAATTTATACTCTCTCTGTCGCACTTTATGTGTCACCCTTTCCATTTTAGTTCGTCCGAAAAAGAATGTCACGTTACTTTAATTGAAAAAAATTTAACTTTAAAATTCTTCTTTTACCCTTAATAAAATAATTTTCAGCCACATAAATATCTAAGAATGAATTTACACCATATATTTTAATAGTGTTCATTTTTTTCTTAAACACTATGTCAAGTGAAAGAGTGTCACGTAAAATGGGACAGAGGGAGTACTGATTTTATGTTATACCAATAACCAATCATTGAATATATGTGATACCAAATTGGATAGAAACATTTACCTGATCAAACTCACGACCTTGTTCACTAGGTAGGTTAGTACCCGGAGGTCCAAGATTCTGAAAGAGATAACCCACGTTATTGAAATTGAAATACGTATCAGACATACTTGCATTTGTTGCCCCCGAACCATTAATAGTAACATTTCCAACATAAGTATCAGCTTTCATTGCGTTACTTGAATATGTTATCACATTGTCCACACTGGCATTCAGGTCATAGTCACTAATTGTTGTACTTTCGGTGTGTGTACCCAATATTATTCTGCTACCTGAATATGTTGCACTTGGGGACACATTGAGATCAAATAATGGTACACGCTGTCGCCCACCACCAACATTAGTTTGGGTCGCCAAGCCAATGTTGAGGCGATGGGGTTGAACCTGAAGTTGTGGACGGTAGAGTTGTTGAATTGAACTCTCTCCTCGAGCAAAAGAATAGGTGGTATTAAGAGTAGGAAATGGAAACCCTTGACCCCTTTGGGTTTGATTTGGTACATTTGCTTGAAGACGGGGCATTGTCCCAAATTTTCGAAAGCCACTTCTTGGTGCATGAGAAACACTTGAGGATTGTTTGCATGATCGATGACGATTAGATTTTCTTTCTTTTGGAGATCTCCAATTGTTGCGACGACATTTCTGAGAGGTGTTATAAGAAAATAATTTTAAAAATTTTCAAAAAAATGTTTGAATTATTATTATTATTATTACTTTTTTTGCAAAAACAATTTTCTTCGTACCCCACGCACATAAATGACACATAATTTACTAATTAATTATTTTTAAAATGTACCTGGAGGTGGCTTGCAACTTGCATCCTGGTAAGGCCAGGCACATTCATCACTTCAAGAATCTCCATGGGATAACATCCTATATGTTTCAAAAGAATGTAAAAATTTAGTTTAATAACTATGATATTCACAAATCAAGCGAGATACGAGTAAATACAATAATTACTATGCTTTAATTCCAAACAAATGGGCATTAGCTATAAGTATAAATGCTCGTTGTTTATATTGTTCTATATAAATAAATTACCAAGAAATTTAATTAATAGTGAAGTAAACTTACGTCCTTCTCCAAGTAGTTTTACAGCTTCCATAAACTTGGCATGAAGATCCTCAGTCCATTCGATATAGTTCTTTTGCCTAACAACCTTATTAGTTGCATTGTTTTGGCTTTCTCCTTCATTGATCTCTTTCATACTTTGTCTACCTTTGTTCCTCCTCAGCTTGTATTTTCCATTCAATATGACATCGTTTTCAGCCTCATGAATAGTAATGCTTTGTTCCTCAGTATCAGACACATTTTTCTTTGTCGAGTGGTTATTTTTTTCTGATCTTTCTCTCGCCTTCTCTCTTCTTATTTTTTCACTCAATACAAACTGCCATAAGTAATTCACAATTTCCTTGTTTAATGGCTTTTTAAGATAAAGATAAGCTCCATCGTCCAAAACCTTCTTTGCTACAATCTCATCGAGTTCATCACATACCACTGCATAATTATTTCAAGAAGCTATCACTTAGAATTGGATTAAATTATGCATTATGTGAATAGTTAATTTTCACACTTATTTATTCAATTTTATTCAATATAACATAAATATTTCGAAACAATTGTTTATCATATACTAAAATAATAAGAATTAGCAATTGATTATTTATGCCACTTAACAACAAAATTTATTTTTAATCATATTTAATCATAAATTATAGAAAATCTACTTAGCTAGGAATTACATAACGATATATTAACAGTGAATTTTATAGCTAAATCTTTTGTAGCGTACTAATCAAAATAAATTACTTAACTATATAATAGATGTCATAAGTGGACGAGTAAAATAAATAGTTACCGAGTGAAATTATATCCAAAGCCACAGCTTGACATAAGAGGTCAAAAGAAAGCAGGTTTGTTGAATGGACATTGAGTATCATCAAATCGATTTTGTGCTTTCCTTTGGAGAGGATTGACATTGCTGTTGAAATCGTATCAACCGTCATAACTGTATATATAGTTTTTGAAATTCAGCGAAGAAAATTGTAGATAAAACTATGATGAAGTTTATTAATTTTTCATATACAAATTCAATTTATTTTTAAGTTTTATTGCAACACTTTAATTTATGCAATTGCACATATTTATCGACTTATAATATAATCAATGCGAGCAAATATTAGATATATTAACATATATAAAGCTTTATATAATAGTATTACAACAACAACATACCCAGTGAAATCCTACAAGTGGGATCGAGGAGGGTAAAATGTACAGACCTTACCACTACCTTATAGAGATAGAGAGGTTGTTTCCGAAAGACCCTCATCTCAAAATTATTATCCCAAAAGCAGAAAATACTAGATATAAAACAAAACGACTAAAGTGGAAAGCAAATGATAATCTATACTGACAATAAAAGTAACAAATAAATGACGGATAATAACAACACAATATATAAAGACATGACTATCTCTACTAACCTACTATATCATCCTAACCTTACTAGCCGTCTGACCTTGTATCTTAATACGTGACCTTCTACCTTATACAATAGTATTGAAGATCAATAATCAAATTATAGAATAGAGACGATCATATAGGAATATATTATTTAAGAATATATTTCAAATAGTTAGCAAACAAATTCAAGTCAATGAGTACTAACAAAGTAGTTGAGAAATAAAATAAAAAGGGAAAAGACTTTAAACAGACTTAAATATATTTCAATTATATACCCTATTTATAAGGTGAAATAATTCAAGAAAATCATCATTTCAATATAGTTTCTGGGTAAAATACTTGCAGCATTTACTTATTTTTTTATAATATTCTGCAAAATTATCTATTGTCTTCATAGAAAGTAATTGCATGACCATTAAGGTTGAGATAAAAAAAAAATATATTATCAACTTAAAAAAAATATTTGGCAAGGAGCCATTAAACTAAATCCATTTTTGTAACTTTTAAGGAAAAAAATTAATAAAATAAATTATGAAGAAATTACATAATTTTGTCTACCAACTCTACGTCACTACTTGAGATAAATTACAAAAGAAAAGTTCCCTCTGCACTCACTCACCATCCCGCCCTTTGTTAAAAACATATCAAATATAAATTGATTAAATAATTAAAATTAGCACAAAATTAAATAAAACTATCAAGCCTTCTTGAAATATCATATACATCTTTGTGGGGGGATGCAAATCAAGTGTGGATATGCTTATAGCAAGAATAAAAAATGAAGAATCTGATTTTGATTTTATATAACCACAAATATTTTTATTGGCTAGAAAAACAATATAAACAAGCAAAGAAATAGTGTTATGACAACAAGAAAGGAAGAATTCAAGATTTACAAGATACATAAATGAAATTTAACTATTAGCGGGACTAGAAACTGTAATAATTAAACAGGATCAAAGTTAAAACACAAAT
>JAPFFP010105755.1:0-19200 GCA_026153255.1 Solanum medicagineum
CAAAAACTAATATCCACAATATAAGTATAGAAAACATCCACCATAAAAATATTTAGACACATCCAAAAACCAACATAACAAAAAGATCGTCTAACAACAGAACAAAGTATCCACAATGACAAAATAAGAACTGGGGACAAAAGAAGTCAAACATTATGGTGCATCAAGCACCAGTCTCTGGCTGGTCAGCAGGGTCCTGGGTCACTATCTCCTCCTCAACAATCTGGGTCGCAGCTCGCAGCTGTACGTGAATTACCCTCTCTATGTGAATGTTGTTGCTCCCTATCTCTCTGAATGGCCACCAACAAGATCGACTCCGGCACTACCTCCTTGGTATCGGCTCCTCCACCGGGGCTGCTGGGTCATCAGGTCGAGGCCTCTTTTGGCTTATCTCTAGATCATCATCATTCTCAAGAGGCCTTTTCCCAAGGATGTGCGGATGGTCTGTAGCCAGTCAAATGTCTCATCACTCGTCGGTGCCACCTCTGGGACTTCCATAGGAGCTGCTAACATTTGTAATAAGTCGGCCTTAAACTTGGCCAATTCCTCAGTCACTACACTTGTGTCACCGGGCCTAAATCTCTCAAGCCTCCTGTGGAGTCTAGCCTCAAACGCATCAACTCAAGCATCCACCGCTCTCACTCTCTCCTCAACCAGAACGTGGGTGAATGCCTTCATCCTCTCCTCTGAGTCTCAAACAGTCTAATCAACCCATGGTCGGACTCATGCTGATAATGCCTATAGTCTGACCTCTTCTACAACTATCCTACGTATTAGTGCCAGAAAAGCGGCAGTTAAGAAAAGAGAGTCAACCTATGAAGTGGATGTTGCTAGTGTTGCAGTACTGGAGGATGGCATGGACTCGATCTCAACAGCTGGCATATGCTCTGCATCAGTTAGAGTAGTACTAGTAGTAGCAGAAGTTGGACCCTGAGTCTGAGGCTCGACGGGGAGTGGGTCTGGGATAGCTGCAAGAGCTGCTCGTTGTAAGGCCACTGAGTTCTCATCAGCCTTTATCAGGCTGGGGTCCATGGTACGTGTGGCCTCTACATGAAGGTCCTGATGGGGTTCTACAAGAACACCTGCTGCATTGCATAATCGGTGGATCAAAACAGGGAATGGCAGTGAGGTGTTTGTCTGGACAACAACCTCGTGGATATGCTCAGAGATAATTCGGGCCCAATATATCTCATAACTAGCAAGAATGTTGGTTAATAACACAGCCCACTCTAAGGTGATCATATTATACCGTGAAAGTAGGTCGGATATGCTAATGGATAATGGACCACCAAAACTTGGCCCGGAAAGAGAGGTGAGCTTTCACTATAAGATTTGTGTGGTTTGTAACCCACGTCAGCTTGAAACCATCCTCATAAATATGGCTAGCAATCCACCATAACAACTTTGTCCGGGCCCCAATGTCCTTCCCTATCACTGCTCTTCTCATCTTGTTAATGCATCCATCATACTCGGCGGTAGACTGAGGCATTCTATAAGTGGGCGCAAACTGGATCCATTGAATAGTATACTCTGAAATAGGAACTCTCCTACCCGGGACTAGCACTACCCATAAAATCGATTGCTCAATCTGCTTCTTGTTCTTTGATAACTCCCGGCGGGGTGTAGCAAGATACGCTGCATAAACCTCATGGACTACGTAAGGGGCATACTTACCCAGCTGGTGTGTGGTCCATCGCAGTCCGTGTCTATCTATCTCCTCATCTAATCTTTGCACCTTATTTAACCCTGAGTCGTTCAGTCTAGACTCTTCATGAAATTATTGCACCGGTTTGCCCTATCCCTTGGTCTCTAACCCTTAATCATATATCTCCTTCATCCTAGGACACACCATCTGGTGTTAGCTGGGGGCTGTGATTGGGCTTCTTTTTGCTGGGGTTGGGAGGTGCTCCTAGACTCCAACTCTGACCCTGAGTATGTGGGGGTCATTTATGGTAGGCTGCTATCAGACACGTCCCCATTAGCCTGTTGTTCCTCCTCTTCAGACTAAGAGGAACTACTAAGTTCCATGGGAGTCTACACTGTATGTGAATAGTTCTGAGGTATATTAGCCTCGGGGTCTATTCTGACCTTGCGGACTTCTAGAGACCCTTCAGATCTCTCGACCTCAGAAGATTCATCACTCAACCTCCGTTGAAATGTCTGGATTGCTCGTTTGTCTTTTGGAGCCATTGTATAAATATGTAGAATAATTGAATCAAAGCAATGTAGCGAGAAAAACATACTGAAACCCTAGGAAATAGTGTCCTCGCCGGAATTCTTGCCAAAAAATGACGTAGGTAGTGGGGATTTTACTCGGAAAAGTGAAGGGGGGAGAAAAATTAGGGGCTTCCGTCGACCTTAGGGTTTATACAAATGAAAATGGGGTCAAATTTTGACCCCTTTTATAATTGAACCGGGTCACTTTTAAAAAGTTGCAGATCGGGGCTACGAGACCCCGACTACGAGTCATAGGGTGTTCTATGAGTTATAAATCCTGGTCTCGTAGCTGACCCAACACTTGTAAAAATTTAAAATGCATACCTGGGCACTACTAACCCCACTTACGACTCGTAGGAGACCCTACGAATTGTATGATTGACTCGTAGTGTGTGTGCCAACTCCTGATACTCACCGTTTCCCTCTACGAGGCATGACTACGAGTCGTAATGGTGACTACGAGTCGTAGTGGTGACTACGACTCGTAGGCCTGCATGTAGAGGTTTCTCCAAGTGCCATGTTATCACTTCTTCATTTCTTCAATTTCCACCTGCAGACCAAGTTTCTAAACACAACAATCTCAAAAATATTACAACTGCATCAATGTCTTTCAACTTAGAACAAACAAATATCATATTACCTAAAGTCTCAATAACCAAACACGTTTAAAACAGAAAAACAATTATCAAAGATGCTTGGGTTGCCTCCTAAGAAGTGCCTTGTTTAATTTCATGGCTTGACTTTATCATCGTCCTTCATCAACAATCATCAAGGATCCACACATCACTCTTGAACTCATCTGAGTGCTTCATTGATTGGTAGATATCGAACACGACCTCTGCATCATTTACCTTGAACCAAAGTTGACCTGAATCCATATCTACTAGGGCTCTCCTAGTGGCCAGAAATAGTCTTCCTAAAATGATAGGCACCTCAAAATCAACCTCGCAATCAAGGATCACAAAGTCCGGGGGAAAGATGAATTTATCAACTTTAACAAGCACATCAAGAAGTATTCCTTCTGGCTTTTTAATGGTTCAATCCGCCATAAGCAATAGTATTCTCGTCAGGGTAGGGGTGCAAAGACCAAGCTTTTTGAATATGGCAAGAGGCAATAGGTTGATTCTTGCTCCTAAGTCGCACAATGCTCTTGCGAATTCAACATTACCGATAGTGCAAGGGATGGTGAATGCACCAGGGTCTTCTCGTTTCTGAACAAGGCATTTGGTCATGATTGTACTGCATTTTTGGAGGTATTGTGAGAGTTCTTGGCTTAGAGTGTGCTTCTTTGTTACCAAATCCTTCATATACTTTGCGTACCAGGGCATTTTCTCCAAGGCTTCCAAAAGGGGATTGTTTATGGACAATTATTTTAGCATTAACAGGAAGTGCTTGAACTTGCCATCTTCTTCCTTTTTCTTAAGCCTTTGGGGGAATAGAGGAGGTGGTTTCAGGATTGTGTTGACTTTCTCTTGCTCTCCCACCTCCTGGTTTTCTACTCCCTAGCTCCATGGACTTTGTTCCTCAATCATCACCTTGCTCTCAATGACCCTTTCATCGGCTTCATCCTCAACCAGGCATAGAGAGATCAATAGTGCTTTTTCCACTCTGATTCATCACTACCATGCAGTGCCCTTCATTCTTAGGATTTTGAACCGTGTTGCTTCGTAAGGTACCCTTTTGGCATTGGTTCAACTGCGAAGAAACTTGCCCGAATTGTTGTTCCAGTTGTTTAATTGCCACTGAGTGAGACTTTATTTTCTGATTAATGCTTGAAATATCCATCTTCATTCCTTTTAAAGTCTCATCATGGTAATTGGCCCTCTTCACCAACTTGTTAAACATTTCTTTGATTCTAGAGTTACTTGACTCGGCATCATAGTTGTGTGGTAGTACATAAGGACCATTCCTATAGCCATCTCACCTTCCCTATTCGGTCTCTGGCACTTTTTCTCTTTCATAGTATCCAATCCAGTTGTCTCTATATGTCCCATCACGGTTTAAGTTCCAACCTTGATTCTCGAACCCTTACCTCCAATAGTCTGAATTGGACCCGTGAGGGTTGTTCCAGAAACCCGCCACTTGGTTGCTTACAAAACATGCATCTTCATCAAAGAATGTATCTTCATAGATGGGAGCCTTTGGAAGTTGGCGAGTGGCCACTTTGACACTTGCTTGATTTTTCTTTAAAACTTGTGCGAAGTTGAGCAAGTTGCTCTATGATCTCCTCATTGACCTTTGCTTGCTCATTGTTGGTGTTGACCGCACAAGAAGTCTTCATCGCACCTCACTCTCATTGACCCCATGCTTTATTGATTTTAACCACTTGCTCTATCCTTGCAGCTATCATTGCAAGAGGTTGGACAAGGAACATGCCTGCCATGATTGTGTCGGCGCAAGCTTGACTATTCTCATCAAGTGCCCAATAGAAAATCTCAACCAAGGCATCTTCAACAATCTTGTGATCAGGGACAATTCTCAAGAATTAGGTAAATCTCTCCCATGTTACTCTAATAGAGTCACCCGACAATTGTTCAAAGTTGTTTATTTGGTCCTTGAGCTTCAACTTCTTAGATCTTTGGAAATATATTTCAAGGAACACTCTTTGAAGCTCAGCTAACTTGTTATGGTACTCGGAGGAAGCTCATACAATCACACAGCTGCATTGCCAGTCAATGACAGTGGAAATACTCTTAAACCAATGGCATCAAGAGAAAGAATGTGTCCCCATGACACTCTTGCAAATAAACACCACATTTTGGAGATGACGGTGGGGATCCTCTGAAGGTAGCCCTATGAATAATCCACGGTTTTGGAGCATTTGGAGCAACCCACTGGATACCGCAAACTTAGCATCTATTGGTAAAGGAGGCAGTACTACAGCACCAGTCATGGCCATAGGGTTTAATCAATATTGATTCTATCCATAAGTGTTTTCATTGAAGTCCCTAAGTTGTGGCCTATTATCGCTCGGTGGTGGATTCCTCTCTCTTCCCATATCATCATCATTAATATTTATCTCCTCCTCAACTACAACATCTTCATTCACTTAAGCTATTCTTCTAAAAAGTTGATGAATCTCCAAATTAATCGGAACTAAGGGATCACCTTGGCTCTTTGTGTTTGGCATACAACCTAGCATAAACTGCAAGTAAACTCAAACAACAACAAAAAAAAAGTAAAATACATGAGACTCTAGAAATTAACACTAGAAATAACTAATAGTGAAATCAAGTCAAAACCTAGTTGTACTCCCCATCAACGGCGCCATAATTTTTTATGATGTTCACCCTCCAATAAGAAAGTGATCGTTGTCAACAATTAACCTAACCAAAAGTTAGGGTCGAATCTACAAGGAATATAGGGCTGGACTACAAGACTTACTATTAATCATTTTAAGCATTTACAACTAAAATCTCTAAATGGGTGGGGGGGTTGTGATTCGAAAACAAAGTAAAATAAACACTATACTACGACGCAGAAAACACTTAGTTGTAGGGACAACTTGGGAATTATGTTCCCCATGGTTTGTTAACTCGATTACCCTAGATAACATAACTACAATTGGAGATTCGCATGTAAGATGGTAACTTAGGTTCTTCCAGCCCTCTTGTGAAGGTGACGGTCGAATTTCACTATGGCATTTGGTCTGCTACCATGGCGTGCCAACTAACTGTTACCTATTGTCCCAGTTAACCTCCCCTCGGCCAGGTTTGGTTGATTATATGAGAAAACATCAATAGAATCTTGTCATTTATTTCCCTTTTCCTATTCATCACTGCCTTGGTTAGGATCGTGGTAGTAGGCGGTGTTTGGTGTTGGCCACCACCAAACAACAATCAATATGAAGAGAAATAGATAATACATACAAAACCCCAATCATAGAGATTCAATAAACCTAAGTTATCTTAAGTCAACTACCTATGGTTCCCACAACCCCAAGTTGTGGGTACTTAGCTAATCATGACTAAGACAAAACCAACAAAAATGTAAATACAAGATATAGTTGAGAGTTTTACCACAAGCAATAGAGAATGTAGACACCACAAGTATCAAACCCAAAAGCTTGATAGATTGACAAAGTGTACAAGGCAAGATTTGCAATCCCCAAAAAGTGTTTTCCAACTGAAAATAATAAACTAATACCAAACCGTAAAATATTCTTGAGAGTATATTCAAAGGAAAGTTCTAAGTCTACAATGTCTCCTACTCTTTTTTTCCTCTTTTTTTAAAAATAAAACCCTAACTTAATGTATTTATAGTGCTTACAAATAAACCCTAAATATTCCATAATAGACAGTTGGCAGCTAGTACGCCTCACAGGTACGACTCAAAGGGTGGCCTACGAGTCGGGGTTGGGGTCTTATATCAGGATCTTGGAATCTTGAACTCAGCTGGTACGATCCACTAGTACGATTCGTTGCTTAGGCTACGACTCGTATGCTCTTCTCGTAGTCTAGGCCTTCAATTTTTTTGGTCTAATATTTAGGGTCTCTGATTCCTGCTACGAATCCACCCATACAAGTCGTAGTGAGACTTATGACTCGGTAGGATGGCCTTGTAGTGGTGACCTCCACGTAGCATATTTCTGAATTTTGGTCTCTAATTCTTGCTACGATCACCCTACAACTTGTAGCTTGGGCTATGACTCGTAGGTGAGCTCGTATGTCCTATGATTCAGCAAACTCTGCAACTTTTTTTCAAAATCATGCCAACCTAACTTCTCTGCAAGAACAACACAAAAATACATAAGACCCACAAAAAGTCGCATTAAGAACTCACAATCTACCTTGCTTCAGGCATCAAATATGATGTATTTTGACAGCACATCAAATTTGTGGACTGTTGCTTCAATTTTGGGACTATCTTCTACAACAATCCTCTACGCCCGTATAAGGTTTTATTTACATAGGGGATTTTGTCTGATGGACTTTCAGCAAGTCCCACCTTCTAATCCTTAGGGCACGATACAAGGCCTACAGCTCGAAAAGGCTTTTACATCTCATCTGCATGTTTGTAGACTTAACTTCAGAACTCCATCCTTTACTGGAATTGCACATAAAACCCTCTTTACCACTCGTAGAATACTCTACAACCCGTAAAGGGTCTCGTGGAACTTCACTTTCAGCAACTTCTGCAAACTTTGCCTAAAAATCATGCCAACCCTGAAATCCTTGAAAACAAACATAAAAGCACCTCAAACCTACTAACATCACATTGAGAACACACAAAATTCCAAGTTCTAAGCATTTAAAGTGTTGTATTTTTATGTCGCCCAAGTTACACCTCCTTTTTAGATGATAAAGCAGTCATTTTCAAGAAATAGAACCTAACAATGGCTAGGGTCGAACCCACAGGTAATACATAGACTCAAGAGAATTCATGGATTCCAATTCAAATTGTTAACCAACTTATTTCGCCAAAGGGGGGTTTGCAACAATCAATAGAAAAATTAAGCTACACTAACTAATACAAGAGAGAAATCAATATGGAGAGAAACTAGAGTATTGTGTTCCCCATGATTTCCCAACTCAACATCATTGCATAACTTAATTCTTGTCTAGTGTATAGAATGCAGGAGAGTAAGTTATGTTCATCAAGCCCTTTGGTCAAAGGTGAGAGGTGAATTTCACTATGCGACTTGGCCCATCTCCATAGTGTGCGTTACTAACTCTTACCTATTAGTCCCAGTACAACTCCCCTTGGCCTAGTTTGGTTGATTAAATGAGAACACATCAATAGAGTCCTGTTAAATTATCTTTTTTCCTATTCATTACTATCTTGGTCCAGTCAATAATACTAGGCGGGTTCTAATGTTGGCCACCACTAGAAAACATGCAAAACAAGAGAGTTAATTAATATATGGATATACACCTTCCAAGAATCATTAATTATCTAGTTTTACTTTGCTAGTTCTTCATGGTTCCCATAACCTAGTTGTGGATTTAGCTACTCATGCTATGTGTAGATGCAAGAATTATGAATTGAGAAAACATAATTAAGTACTTACACAATAGAATTAAGAACAAGCAAATCCAACTTCAATAAGAATCACAAGCTTCAAGATAAAATTCAAACACAAGTGCTCTCAAAGACTCTCCAATATGATCTTACAATTTTCTCTCTCTAATTACTGAGTTCTCTAAGTACTAGGCGAAAACTTCTGAAAAATAACCTAAAAAACCTATTTATAATAATTAAAATTTAAGTCCTAAATCAAGTAGGAGAACTAGTTGGTACGCTATACGAAAGTTGTTTATGGGCCGTATTGTCTTTCAGGGCCTAGAATCGGGGTCTCATACTCAACTATAGGAAATTTGGACTTCAACTCTACGACACCCCTCTACGACTCGTAAAGTGATTTACGACCTGTAAAGGGGTTTCGTCTGATGAAATTTCTAAAAGTCAAAGTCTCTGATCCTCAAGGCATGAACTATCTTCTACCTCTCGTAAAACCTTCTACGGCTCATCTGCATGTTCGTAGAATAAACTTCAGCAAATAGCCCCTTATTGGAATTGTTGACGAAATCACCCTACGACCCATAAAATGATCTATGGCCCATGAAGGGTCTCGTATAACAGCAAAAATTAGCAACTTCTGCAATTTTTCCAAAAAATCAAGGCCAACCTATAATCTTGCAAATACACAAAAACATATAAAACCAACTAACATTGCATTGAGAATACACAAAATTTCAAGTTTTAAGCATCAAAAGTGTTGTATTTTGGCAGCACATCATATTTTGATAGCACATCAGTCATGAAACTCAAGAGTAGAAGAATTAAGACCACTTGGAATAGGAAGAACCTAATATCTTTCTTAAGTGGATTGGAAAAGATGGAGATATCATTTCATCATGTCCAACTCTGCCTCCCATGTAGCACTCTCCACATGTTGATTTCTACAAAGCACCTTAACCGAAGCCATATCATTGTTGTGAAGCCGATTCACTTACCTATCTATAATCTCAACCGGAACTTCCTCATAAGACAAGTCCTCCTCAACCTCAACACCTTCCAAAGGCACAATGGTACTAGGATGAAACGCCCCAAAATGAGCTTCGAAAATGCCATAATCAGAATTTTCTTATATCTCAAAATCTGTACATGATATCAAAAGTTCGACTTCATATTCTCGATGGGGGGGCAAAATTGAGTAGAAAATGGGTATAACTAAGATTTTAGAGGACCCATAGCGAAAATTAATTTTCAAAAAATTTTGAATTTCAGTGTGCATCTATGCCCTGGCCGCGATGTGCCAGGGGTGCGGAGCAGTGTAAAATGTTCCTTCACATTGGGTCCACATCGCAGACCAGACGGGACCAGTACAAAATTTTCCTTGGTTTTCTTATGTGCCCAAGGGCATCGGGATCACAGTCTCATGCCAGCTAAAACGTGAAATCACTCATACTTAGCCATTTTTCAACTCTATATCACTCAAAACCCTCACAAAAACCTCTCCAAGACTTAATCAAATATCTCATTCCAAATTCAAGAATTTCAAGCTTAGCTTTGGAACTCAAGTAATCCTTCAAGCTCTAAGTTTCCTTCAAGCTCATCTCAAGAAACCCAAGTTTGAAGTATGTGGGTTTCATCCATTGGGTCCATTCCCCCATGGAGTTCAATCTTTCTTTTATGAAAATTGCATGTTTTCAATTGGTATCGTATATGGATATCTCTTATTATGGATTATGAATATAAATTATGTTGGAGTTTTATGATATGTTGATTGATTATGCATGACTATCTATTTCAAGCTTATACCATGAATTGGTTTTGTCTAATGAGACTATGCATGTTTTGAGCTATGAAACTATGATCTATTATGAGTTTTGATGATAGATTTCAAGGTACCCTACATGAGAGTTTTACTACACATTGGTGGGTTGATTTACATTTAGTTTACTCATATTAATTCACTATTAAATTGTATGATTTTGAACAAGCATTAGGAACCCAGCCTATGTTTGATAAAATGACATGACAAGAATTCTTAAGTTAGTGATGATCTATTATATGATTTACAAGTTAAGTGACTATATGATGATTAAGGGCTTTCAAGTATGCATTGAATTCATGAAAAGCACCTATGATTTTACAAGTATCAAGTTGAGCCCTATTCAAGATTTTTACCTCTTGTGAGCCATTCATGTTAAAGCAAGGAGTAATGTATGGTTGTTATCTATTCTCATGTTCAAGTTAGGCTCACTATTAGAGGTAAAACATGTTTATGAGCTACTCAAGTCATGTTATCAAGTCTCTTACAAGTTATTCATGTTATGACTAAAGTGTGACTATTTCAAGTACTTTGTGGGATTAGACTTAGCACCGATTGAGGGTTAAGATGGGGGCTCGACTCAAAGGGTCCTTATATAAAGTCTTAGGCTTCTAAAATATGTTCCACCATAGGATTATACATGATATCTCTTATGGGTTTCTAGTAGATGCATCTAGTTATACCACACCTTGTCGAAGGGATGACATGCCTCGATCACCTTGACGAAGGGGTGACATCCCTCGAATTATTCATTGTATGGCTACCATGGCAAGTAGACCACACCTTGTCGAGGGGGTGACATGCATTGATCACCTCGTTGAGGAGGTGACATGCCTCAATCACCTTACCAAGGGGTTGACATGCCTTGGATTCCAAGTAGTAACTCGCTTGGTATATGTCGGTTAAGGTCTCTTCCCACACATGTATAATGTACTATGCAAGTTGAATATTTTCTAAGCAAGTTTTATTATGAGCATTGACCATGCATGCCATTTTGAGATTATATATTTATTGCCTATGATTATGCATTTTGACTATATTGGCTTATGTCTTGTTGTGTTGCATCCCGCATACTTAGTACATTCAAACGTACTAACACATACTCTATGCCTATATAATATTACCATGTAGGGACTGGAGCACCTTATGCATCCTCCACGTGGAAAGTTTGGTACTTCGGAGATAGCTTTGGTGAGTCCTCAAGTCCAAGGACACTATCTATGTTATTCTTGCTACTTGGTGTCTTTTTTATGTTAGAACACTTGTTACTATGAGGGTGAGCTCATAAAGTATCTTGGCCCTCGCTCCATTCCATGTTAGAGGTGTTGTTGGATATTATGGTGTACTTATGCTATAAGCTTGACTCTTTTATGCTTTTATAATTATCAAAGGCTTTCCTTTAGTCCCGCTTTTCTTTTTATTTTACCATGTGATATTTATTTTGCTTCCGCGACCAAGGATGTGTGAATGCTATGCTAAGAGACTTGTTTGGAGTCCATTTGGGTTCACCATTCATCGTGTCACATCTAATCCCTAGGCTTAGGTCATGACAAACTTGATATCAGAGCACTAGGTTGTTAATGGTCCTCGGAATCCAATACACCGCATCGATTAGAGTCTTATTCATGGTTGTGAAGTGTGCCACAACTATGAATAGGAGGCTATGAGGCGTTTTAGGAAATATTCCACTTCTTCATGGTCTATATCATGCTTTAGATGTAAGTGTAAAGCTTTTCCCCTAATGAATGCTCTTTCATCTTCTAGATCATGCTTATTCCAAGAAAGAGGCTGAGGAGAGCCCGTACACCCGAGGAGTAATCGGCCCCTCCCGCTCCTCAAGCTCCTCAAGGAGGAAGAGTAGCCCAAGATGAGTTCCGAGATGCTATTACAATGTTGGATCATGCTATGACCAACCAAATTAACTAAGGGGCCCAAGCCCCTCATGCTCCCACTTCGATTTCTAGGGTGGGGGATTTCACAAGAATAAACCCACCGGAGTTCCATGCATCCAAGACGGATGAGGATCCCTAAGAGTTCATAGATGAGGTGTACAAGGTGCTATCCATCACGTGGGTCAATTCAGAGGAAAAGGCGGAGTTGGCGGCCTAGCAACTCAAAGGGGTGGCTAAAATTTGGTTTACACAATGGAAGTAGAAGAAGGGGAATGATAATGCTATCCCTTGGGAAGAGTTCAAAGCCGCATTCCTCAACTAGTTCTTTTCTATCGAGCTAAGGGAGGCTAAGAAAATAGAGTATATGAAACTTAAGTAAGGTTCCATGAGTGTGAGGAAGTATGCCCTCAAGTTCAAAAAACTATCCAAGTATGCTCCATAATTGGTTGACGAACCTAGATCAAGGATGAAAAAATTTGTGTCTGGAGTGTCTAATTTGGTTAATGAGGAGTGTCGTACCTCCATGCTAGTAGGTGATATGGTCTTGTCTCGACTCTTGACTTATTCAGAGCAACTAGAAGGGGAAAAGCTTAGAAAAAGAAGTGGTGAGTCCAAGAGGGCTCGTTTTGAAGGTGGTTTCCAAGGTTCCAAGGGTGGCCGATTTCCTCAAGGCCACAAGTTTCAAGGCCAAGGGTCTTCCAATGATGCAACCTCACTAACTCCAAAATGTATAATTTGGCATAATTCTTAATACTATAAGAAGCCTTAACAAATTAAAAATGGGTTGATTTCGTCATTCTATCCACTATCACCCAAATTAAGTCATGTTGTTTTTGGGTATGAGGTAAACTTATCATAAAATGCATATTCACATATTTTCACTTTCAAGTAGAGATTTCAATGTATTGGAATAAATCAACCGGCCTTTGATGCTCAACTTTCACTTGTTAACAATTTGGGCATTCCATAACAAATCTTGATATGCCTTTCTTCATACTATTCCACCAACACATCTCCCTTAATTATCTATACATTTTGGTGGATCCAAAAAATATATAATATTGAGAATTATAGGCCTTACTCAATATCATCTCTCGTAGTCTGTTAATGTTTTCAACATATAGACATCCTTGGTACTGAAGTGCTACCTCCCTTTTGTGAGAAGACCTCAACCTTTTTTTCAACTACCAATTTTTTTAACTCAACCAAAGTTGGATACATGTCTTGCTTTGCTTTAACATAACAAATCTTGATATGTCTTTCTTCATACTATTCCACCAACACACCTCCCTTGATTATCTATACATTTTGGTTGATCTGAAATGGATATAATATTGAGAATTGTAGGCTTTACTCAATATCATCTCTCGTAGTCCGTCAATGTTTTGAACATTATGGACGTCCTTGGTAATGAAGTACCCTATCTCCCTTTTGTGAGAAGACCTCAACCTTTTTTTCAACTACCAATTTTTTTAACTCAACCAATGTTGGATCCATGTCTTGTTTTGCTGTAACATCCACTACTAAAGATGATTCTGCCTCACTTTAAACAAGAATACCTCCCTCTTTAGAATCACTTAACCTTACACACAAATGGGCTATTTGATGCACATCTCTAATCCATTCTTTCTTCCCATCATCAACATGAGCAATGTTACCCATAAACAACCTACTAAGTGCATTGGCCATAGCATCAGCCTTGCTCGGATGATATATACACTCATGTCATAAATCTTTAGGAGTTTCAGCTGCCTCTTTTGCCTTAGGTTCAAGTCCCTTTTGCTAAATGCGTATTGTAAACTCTCGTGATCGATAAATACATTAACAATCACCCTATATAGATAGTGACACCAAATTATCAAAGTAAAAACAACCGCTGTGAGTTCAAAATCATGAGTTGTGTAGTCCTGTTCATACACCTTCAATTTTCTTGCAGCATATGCTATGATCTTTCTATGTTGCATCAAGACACAACCCAAACCAACATGTGAGGCATCACAATATATAATAAACCTCCCTTGCAACAATGTCAAGATAAAAGCTGATGTAAGACGATCTTTTAATGTTTGGAAGCTCTTTTCACATTCATTAGACCATTGAAACTTCACCTTCTTTTGGGACAACATGGTCAAAGATAATGCAGTAAATGAAAACCCCCTCAACAAATATTATATAATACCCAGCCAAGCTCAAAAGGCTTCTAATGTCCAAGGGACACAATGGTCTAGGCCAATTCTTCATTGCCTCCATTTTCTTTGGATCCATTATAATTCTATCACTCGATACAATGTGACCAAGAGATGCTACCTCTCTCAACCAAAAAGTTACACTTGCTAAATTTTTTAAATATTGCCTATCCCTTAATTTTGTAGCATAATACCTAAGTGATGCATGTGTTCTTCGTCATAATGGGAGTAAACCAAATTTCATCTATGAAGACCACCACAAACATGTCCAGGTGGGGTTTGAACACTTGGTTCATTAGGTCCATGAAGATCGTCAGAGCATTAGCCAATCCAAACAACATAACTAGGAATTCAAAATGGTCATACCTTGTTCAAAATGTCATCTTAGGAATATCAAAATCCCCTACCTTAGTTGATGATAGCCAGACCAGAGATATATTTTGGAGAAGGAACTTTCTCATTGTAGTTGATCAAACAAAATATCTATCCTCGGAATGGGATACTTGTTCTTGATGGTGACCTTATTCAATTGTAGGTAGTCAATATATATTTGAAGTGGCCTATCCTTCTTCCTCACAAATATCATGGGCGTATACCATGGTGAAAGGCTTGACCTTATAAAATCCTTCTCTAATAAGTCTTTCAATTGTACCTTCAACTCCTTGAGTTCGATTGGGGCAATACGAGGAGGAGGAATAGAGATAGGTTGAGTATCAAGAAAGAGATCTATGCCAAAGTTAATTTCCCTTCTGGGAGGAACACCAATAGGTCATCAAAGAAAACATAGGAAAACACATATACAATGGGAAACAACTCAAGAGTAGGAATTTCAAAATTTATTTCCCTAAGTCGCACTATATGATCGGCACATCCTTTATCAATCAACTACCATGCTTTGAGACATGACATGAGTTGACCCTTAGATACTGAAGCACTAGCCTTCTACTCAAGGAATGGCTCATTAGGAAATTGAAACTTGACTTTACATACTCAAAAATCAATATATGCTTAAGATGCATCCAACCAATTCATACCAAGAATGATGTCAAAATCGACCATATCAAGTTCAACAAGATGACAATTAATAACTCTATGCAAGATCGCCATGGGGACAACTTTTATAAACTATTTTGGCTAAAATTGACTTACCAATAGGAGTATAGACTGAAAAGGGCTCTAACAAGACTGGAACACATATCAAACCTTATAGCAAGAAAGGGAGTAACAAATGACATGTTGGCGCCTAGATCACGCAACGTATATACATCAAAGTTAAAGGACTGCAACATACTCATAACAATGTCGGGAGACTCCTCAATGTCTTACCTAGCATGAAGGACATAGAACCAATTATTGCATTAAGGACCACCTTGTTGAGCTTGCACACTTTAATGCTCTTGTCCTGCTTGAGTAGCTTAACCTTGAGGGTGAACTTTCCTTCCTTTATTTGCAACACTTGGGCATTCAGATAGTGTGTCCCATCTTATAACATCTATAGCAAGTAACTGACCCAAATAAACACTTGCCTACATTATTTCTCCCATACTTAGGATATTTGGGAAAAGTAGGTCCACTACCAACTTGAGCTTTAGGTTAAGGCAACATATCCTTATCAAACCTTTGACCAGAAGCTTGAGATGACCCTTTTCCTTTAAAACTTTTGGCCTTTTTAAAGGCGTCCATTACCACCACCAGATTGGAATTTGGAGAACCCACCTTCAAATTGAGTCATCTTGGACTCTCTTACCCTTCTTTACTTAAGATTCTTATTAATTTGCTCGGCATATGTCGTAAGCCAAGAAATGTCCATCTTCTCAACTAGCATAGTGGTTCAACATTCCTTCACCACCAAATCAGACACTCCTAAAATAAACTTACTCATTCTAGCCTAGGAATCGGCTACCAAGGAGGGAGCATACTTAAATAGCCTAGTGAACTTGAGGGTGTACTCCCTCAAACTCATACTGCCTTGCTTGAGGTTAATGACTCCACCATCTTTGTTTCCCTAGGCTCAAGTGGGAAATCATTGTCAAAAAATGCAAGCTTGGAGACTTTCCAACCAATAGAACCTTCATCCACCCTCTCGGCCATCTATTGAGTGTACCACACTTGAGAAACACCTTTGAGTTAGTAGGTATCCAACTTCACCTTTTCTTTTGATGAAACCCTATTATAGAAATCACCTTGTACACCTCATCCATGAACTCTTGTGCATCTTTATCCATGTTAGAACTGTATAACTTAGGAGGATTTATTCTGGAAAAATATCTCACTTTAAAAGCCAGTGTATACATATTAGGAGAAGCAACAATAACTTTATTGGACTGGTTGGTCATAGATTGAGCCAACATAGTAATAATGGTCCGGAACCCACATTTGTCACTTACTCCACTAAAGGATCATGAGAAGCTTGGGGACTAGAAGAACTTGGTCCTTATTGGCATTGTAACCTCTTTTATCTAGAAGGCATTCTCTACAAATCACAAAGACAATCATTAGAGAGGGAAGTCTTAAGCTATACTACATGGCATGACATAGATCATAAAAAAGTGAATACTTCGAAAACATCTCATAGAAGATGAATAAGACTCTATTTGACGTGTCATATTACTCCCTAGGATACTTCAAAATGTTGAATTTTGATACCAAGTTTGTCATAACCCAAGCTAGGTCCTTGGTGTAACACGACAACTAAGATTCCCAAAGAAATCCCAATCAAGCCTCTCAGCATATTATAATCATTTAGAGGTAATGAAATTAACAAACCAGCAAGCGAAAGATCATGAAAAGGCCTAAAGAATATTTTGATGATAAAAAAAACTAGACTACATAAACTCCATATATGATATCCAACAATGTCACTAATATACTTAAGATATGCGGGGTCTATGACATGTCTCAAGCAAATCTCAAAGAAAAATATAAGAAGTAGTTTTAAGCATTCAACTCAAACTATAGAAATGAAAGTAGAGTAAAAAACTTTGTCCCTGAAACATGAGACACATTAATAGTCTTCAAGAGCGGGTTAAGCCACAATAATAGGAAGGAGAATGATTATCCATCCCTATATAGTGATATAATGTAGGCAATGAAGTATGTGTTAGTATGTTTGAATGTACTAAGTATGTAGGTAATGCGAAGTAAGGTTCATATAGTGCACAAACTAAGTAAGGATCATAATGTAGCATGAGATGTGAAAGCATAAATAAAAATGCAAGTGGTCAATGCACAAGCAAGTCAAAAATGATTTCATGTATTTAGGCATAAAAGTACCACACATATGTGAATAGAACCGTAACTGACAATAAGACCATGTGAGTTATTACATGGAATCTTAGTACCTACCTGTACATCGGAGGAAAAGGAGCCTACTTGCCAAGGTAGGCCTCTACCTCTGCTAAGCGAGTATCATAATCATAATGTTATATGTGGATCCACAAGCTAGGGTATATTTGCAACATAATCTTATGGTGGTTGATGTGCGAAGCTACACCCTCATTTTAAGGCTAAAGTGGTCATTGTTAAGATATATAACCTAACCTAGGTTAGGGTCGAATCCCATAGGAAATATGGTAGACTTAGAAGAATTCAATTGCAATTCAAGTTGATTAACCAACTTATCTCCCCAAAGAGAGGGGGTTTGTAGTAGCTATTAAAAGAATCTTAAGTTAGAACAAGTGTTAAACTAATATGAAGAGGAACTAGGGTATTGTGTTCCTCAAGATTTCCTAACTCAGTATTACCAGATAATCAAATTTTTTTCCAATGTGTAGCATGCAGAACGACAAGTTAACTTCACCAAACCCTTTGGCCCAGACGAGAGGAAAAAATTTCACAATATGATTTAGTCTATCCCTGCATTGTGACATAACTAACCTTTACCTATTGTCCCAATACAACCTCCTCTTCGCCCAATTAGGTTAATTAGATGAGAAACATCGATCAAATCCTATTAACTAATCTCTTTTCCTATCATTACTACCTTGATCCAGTTAATATCACTAGGCCGGTTCTAATGTTGGCCACCATTAGAAAGCATTCAATATGAAGAGAATTAATTAATACATGTTTGCACACTTTTCTAAATTACGAATTATTCAGTTTTACCTTGTTAGTTCTTCATGGTTTCCACAATCCTAATTGTGGATCTAGCTACTCTTGATCAGTGTAAATGCGAGACTTATGAATTTGAATAACATAATTAAGCAGTTGCACAAGAGAATTAAGCATAAGGAATCAAAACTCTTCAATAGAAGCACAAGATTGAAATTAGAAGAAGCAATAAAGTTTTTACAATTATTTCTCAAACTCTCTAATGTTTTTCTACTGTTATCCCTTCGTCCTCTATGAAAATAACCTCAAAATCCTATTTATAGTGTTTATGATATAATACAAAAATGAATTAGGACAACTGGGTCAGCAGGCTCTACGAGGTACTTTGTAGGCCGTACAATAGTTTACGGCTCGTGATTGGGCCTTCATGAACTATCGGTTCAATTCTAGAACTATCTTCTATGACACCGCTCTAAGGCCCGTATAACATTCTATGGCCTATATGGGGTTTCATCTGATAGAATTTCAGCAAGTCCCCACGTTTTGATCTTTAGGGTATGGTACCAAGTCTACGGCTTGTCTGCATGATCGTAAACTCAACTTCCAAAATACAACCTTCTCTGGAATTGCACATAAAACCACCTTTATGGCTTGTAGAATACTCTACATGGAATATCACTTTCAAAAACTTCTGCATACTTTGCCCAAAAATTAGTGCCAACCCTGAAATCCTACAAAACAAACATCGAAACACATCAAACCTACTAACGTCACATTGAGAACACACAAAAGTCCAAGTTTTAAGAATCA
This sequence comes from Solanum medicagineum, assembly GCA_026153255.1. Classification (NCBI taxonomy): domain Eukaryota; kingdom Viridiplantae; phylum Streptophyta; class Magnoliopsida; order Solanales; family Solanaceae; genus Solanum; species Solanum medicagineum. The sequence continues at coordinate 18,936 of JAPFFP010105755.1, forward strand.
AAACTATTGTATTCTGATAGCATATTAACACCCTTAACTTAAAATTGTTGTTTGTCCTCAAGAGACTGACTCAATCTACACAAGCAACACAGTAACACACAGGCCTCAATCTAAAGGCATACATTACATCAAGCTTAAGCACAAACATCCACACTACTTTCGAAACACATTCAGATAGCTATCCAATAAACCAAAATAGATCAATGCATGTGGCAATGCAACTATGACAAGCGAGGTAACCATCAACAAGCCACATTCACTAAAT